>PVKP010004296.1:0-73593 GCA_004027715.1 Plecturocebus donacophilus | reverse complement strand
CCCACTTCACCACAGTGTTCCAGGTGGAGGGAATGGCTACAGGAAAGGCTGAGAGGCTGAGTGTATAGCGGAATTCCCGGCCTAGGGCTGTGTTGTTTTCATTAGCATAGAGTCAGTGCAGGGATGGTGAGGGTGTGTGTAATCTGTGATGAAGCCGGAAGGGAGGGATTTTGGATAAGGCTATGAATTTTCCGATTTTACTGTGCATATAATGGACAAGCTGGGTGAACGCTTTGGGTAGCAGAGGTGCTCCGGGTTTTGGCAGAAAGCCCCGGGTGCGGCGACTGGGGAGGTTGGAGCGGGCAGCATGCTGCAGGTGCAGAGGCCCTGCGGAAGGCGGCTGCAATGCTTCTGGCAAGATTTGGGGAAAGCCGGCCACGTTGGAGGCGTGGTGAGGAGACAGCTTTGAGGAGCATCACAGAAGCGGTGCTAAAAGGATCTGGAGTGTGGTTGGATTGGGCTTATAAGGGACAGGGAAGACATAACAATTTGAAATTTCAAGTCTGTACAGCTGGCAGCTTGATAGGAAGTCAGGATGGAAAAAGTGGGGGGCAGGGGTGAGAGATAACAAGTCACATTTGGACACCTTGATTTTGAGGCATCAGGGGAAGTCCATGTCAGCGTGTTTAGCTGGTAGTGTGGGATGTAGTTTTGAAACTTGGAACGTGGATCACAGCAAGGTATGTACAGGACACTTCGTGATGCTCTTATTAATATAGAATCTTAGAATTTACCAAAGATTCTGATTGTAGAAAAACAAAAGAACTCCATGGATGGGGCATTGTTTTTCCATTTGGGGATGAGGAAACTGAGGCCATGCCTACATAAATGTATTGATTAGAAAAGAGTCAAGTTGAAGGAGATCTCTGAGCATACTGTTCCAGCACCTGAAAGTGTGAAAATTGACGCTGATGTCCTCTTAGTATTTCTGCCATTTGGAGAGACTTCCTGCCACCCTCCTCTCCCCCAGAGCAGGGTAACTTCCTCCTCTCGCATTCTCCCTCCACCTCCGTTCCCTGTAGTGGAAAAGTAACCATGGTCACCTTTGGGCAGCTGGATGAACGCGTCATGGAGTGAAAACCTAAAGGGAGCTAAATGCCGAGACGGTGGTTAAGTGAGAACAGAGGGGGAGCAGAGAGTGACTTCCAGCCGGAGCTGGCACGTGCTCATTCAGCCCGAGTTTCCACAGCACGCCACATGCTACTTTAAGAGCTGTGCATACCACAGCAAACAAAATAGAGAAAAATCCCTTCCCACTCAGATCACGTATTCTAGTGAGGGGAGAGAGACAGTAAATAATACAACTAAGCAGAGTAAGTGGTGGCTTGCTGGTGGCAAAAACCACAGGGGATGTGAGTGTTGGGAGGAGTACAGTATTCGTGTCAGAGGGGCAGGTCTCGTGAGGTTTTGGCACGTGTGTAAAGACATCAAGGGAGTGAGGGACAAGCCGGGATGTTACCTGGAAGAAGAACATTCCAGACAGGTCAGCGAGGGCTGAGGCTTGTCAGGGCTGGAGCAGCTGGCCTTGCTGGGGTGGGAGCAGGCCATGGCTGGGACCCAGTGAGGGATGGGGAGGAGCGGAGTGAATGGGGGCGCCATGGCAGATCATGTGGAGTCTTGGTGACCATTGGGCTGATCGTAGCTTTTATTCAGAAGGACCTGGGAAGCCATTGCAGGGTGCTGAGCAGAAAAGTGACATGACCTGACAAGTCCTGAGTGCTCTGTGGAGAGCAGACTATGGAGGAGTGAGGAGGAAAGTGAGGATCCAGGGGAAGGGACCTGGGAACTTGGAGCAGGGGATAGCATGGATGCCTCCTAAAGGGAGCACTGACAGAATGTTCAGACGGGTTCGATGTGGAGGAGGGGAAGAGGCCAGAAGTCCAGCATGACCTGAGTAACTGGCTGGATGAGGCTGCCAGTGGCTGGGGAGGGCTGAGAGAGAGCAGGCTGGGGTGGGGGTCATGAGCTTGTGCTTGGATGTGCTGTGCTGGACATACTGCGGGAACATCCAGGTGGAGATGCTGTGTGGGCGCGGGGATGTGCGCCTGGAAAATGTCAGGGCAATGTGAGTTTGGGATTCATCGTGGTAGAGATGGTACTTAACACTGCAAGGCTGGGTGGAATGGTTTGGGGCATGGACCTAAGAAAAAGGCGGCCTGCAGCACCTCCCTTGCTGAGCAATTGGAAGAGGAAGACCTGGCCCAGAGACCACAGGAAGCACCCAGGGTGGGCAGTACAAGGTGGAAGCCCTGCAGCCACAGGAAGAAAGTATTTCCAGGAGGAAGAGGGACCAGCTGGGTCCCCAAAGTAGACAATGCGTCAGGTTAGGTGACAGTAACCGCTGGATTCACCCACTTTCATGCCTGGGTGGGCCTTGTTCCCTCGTCCCCTCTGGTGGTGACATGTAGCCGTGGGAACTGTCATTGAGATGCTCGCGGGCCCTTTGGCCAGTGAGAATAATCCTTCCGTGTATAAATTCTGTCCCTGCTTTAGTACCGATCCCTTTAACTATCACTCCCTGATTTCCTGTTGAATCTGTCAAGTGATCTCCATCTACTCTGGCATTTCTTTCTCACCACGGCACTGTAAGGTTACCACATTCTTCATCTGAGGGAACTGAGGTCTGGAAAGATTCAATGGCTTGTCCAAGGTCAGAGTTAATGAGCCAGGGCAGGATGGAGAATCCAGGACCATGGACCTCCCAGGTACATGGGTTTTTGGGCTGTGGGCAGTTACTCCAGTGGCCTGGAAAACTCCAGGGTCCTCTGCTGAGCTGGCCATGTACAGAGTCTGCCTTCTATTTTTGCAGGTGCTCTCCTAAGTCCCCCTGGAGACGCTTAGATGAGTTTGTAGAGCAGGTTGGTAATGACCCCAAATCAAAATTGCTCTGTGCTGTATATGTTATGTCTATAGTGGTGCAAAGGTGAACTTTGCCAGTGGGAAACCTCACAACTTCACTTTTTCCTTTGTCCAAACTATGTTTGCTGAAAATCCCAGTTGTATGGTCCAAAAGGATATAGAAACCCCGATTTGTTTAAATATAGAATATATAAACTCATGTAAATACGCACGTATAAGACTATTCATGCTAAGAAAACTCTTGGGCAGACAGAGTGATGGAAGAGCACCAGGAACCAGGCTGCGGACTGCCTGGTTTTACTTCCCATTGTCCCCTTGCTGAGAACATGGGGCTAGCTCCGGCCAGCCCTAGGGAGCTCACCACAGGACAGTTTAGAGAGGGAGGACAAAGCTCACAGAATTGGAACAGTGAAGTAGCTTCTCACACCCATGGAGCCCCAGACCTTTGGGACCTGTCCTTTGCAGAGGCTTGTCCCTGAGAAGTCCCTGAGACTGTGAATGTCCCCCAGTCTCCATCCAGTGTTACTTCCCAGCCCAGAAAAGTCACTCCTTCCTCTCCTGGGATGGGGGTGCAGCTCAGCCTTGTTGGCAGAGCCTGTGGCTTAGAGAGCCTGGTGATAGGGAACGACAGAAGTTTTGGGTGGTACCACAATTTCGATCCCTGGAGGCTGGTCCTCATCCTGAGCTCATTGGCAAGGAAGAGGTTTCATGCACTGCCTAGTGTAGACTCTAGTGTCAGCCAGATGTGCCCACGACCGGTTTCTGCCAAAACGCTGTCTCTCCCAGTATAACTGCCCAGGGCTTAGACCAGCATCACCAAGCCACCCTCTGACTGCAGAACCTCCCAAGGCCATGCTGAAATTAGAGGAAGATGCTCCATCTGTTTTCTGGATTTCTCATGCATGTCTGACAGTCCTTCTAGCCAGCTGGATTTCATGAAACCCAAAGTGGATCTTGCCTGGAGCACATTCTCGTCTAATTTTTAAAGCCAGTCTGAGTTTGTTCTGGAAAATGTAATACATGTGCTTCCTTTGCCAGCCTATTATTGAAGAAGAGCTGTTTGGTATCTGAAAATCCTTCTGAGTGGCTTTTTTTTTTTTTTTTTTTTTGTCTGTGTTTCAGTTTTTCTTCTCTCACTGAAAATTCCACTTTGCCAAGAATTAAGGGGCTCCAGCTCCTGGGAGCTGCCTTTAGGTTGAAACACTGATAGCCCTCCCCAGCTGAGCAGGGCTTAACTCAACCTCTTTACACACGTTGATAGGGAGCTGTTTGCCCCTTCAAAGCCACAGGTTTTTTTTATTTTTAAAAATGTCATTGTTTCCATGACCATTCCTTTGTCCTGAGTTCTAGCTTTGCTGCTTACCCAATTCGACTTGCCTCGCTGGGCGGCAGCTTCATCGGCTTCAAAGGGCCGAGTCAGGTGGCCTCTGAGACTTCTTCCAGCCCTGAGATCTTGTGACTCTGTAGGTTCTTAACTTCTCACCTTGTACTTTGCTGTACAAGGTGATTTGCACCCAAATCTCACAGCAATGACATTTTTCCTTCAATAAACCATTAGCATGTGACCTCTGTGAAGACAACAAAAATGGAGGAGTCAGCCCATGAGGATCTTCTGAAGTTGTTTTTGTTAACTTTACCTTGAAAGCCCTGGTTCCAGGTTCTCCTGTTTCCTGGGACCAGCTCCAGAGGTTATTTCCACAGATAATAAATGAATGCATACTAGGGACTAAGCACTGTTTTGAGTGCTGAGGATACAGAAGCAAATAAAACCAAATACCCTGTGCTCACAAGAGCTAATATTGTAGCATCATGCCGTGGGAAGATCAGTTGTTCTCTGTAGGCCCCGTAACAACTTGGATTCTCCGTAATCCGTTTCTCTTACTTACAACCATCATCTTTAAGATCCGCAATCATTTTCACCTACATTGTATTTTGTAATAATGTTTATGCCAAATGATGTGTTTTACTGCAAGACAGGACTGCCTTTTCTTCCTGGCTTGTCTTGGAGGATTCATGCATTCTTCATTAGACCCTCCAAACAGGTCTCTGTGTGTAGACAGGAACCTGATGCTCAGAGACTGATGCATGGTGACATTTCAAACAAGTGGTCAAGCTAGCTATCCAACCCAGATCCCTGACTCTAAATCTAGGCTTCTTTTAATGAAAACCCCAGTGCCAAATGAAGCTATGTCCATATAACAGGGAGTCAGCTTCTAGAAGGCTAAACCTAGAACTTACTTCATGGGTCCCATTTATCAGCCCCAGCCCCCACCCCCGGAATGAGTTAAATTCCTAACAGATTTCTAAAATGGTCTTTACATTTCTGTAACACAAGGTTCGGATTAGCAAAAACCATGCTTTCACTTTATTCCCATTCATTCTTATTCTCATCATCAAGCCAACTGTGTAATCTCCTGGAAGACATAGCCCCAAATTGGAAGTTCTCTACAGCTTGCATTGCCTTGTTCCAGCAGCTCTTTCAGGGACTAGAATATTAGCAGACTTTCTTCCCTTCGGTTGGCTTTTAATTGTTTCCCCCAGCTCACCATAGCAGCTTAGTGGTGAGCATTCCGGCAAGGTCATGACTTTAACACCATCACCGGGGTCTCTGTTTTATGACAAGGTGGTTTGTCCTTATCCCATGGTCATTGGACCACTAGAGTCCCAGGTAATGAAGAAAGCAGGTAGTCTCACATGTGCAGTAATGGGACCTAAATGCCTCCTATGTTCTCAACTAAAATTATTTGAAGGTAACCAAGAACCTCCCATGAAGGTCACAGAAGAGCAGAGTGCTCTGGGGCTGAGAGACATGTTTTCAGGTGCTTGTTTCTCTAAGGAACCAGCAGAGAGCGTGAACAGATGTGCTACTTCATCTCTCTGATCCTGTGGCCTCATGCCTAAAATTGAGGTAATGATCTCAGTCTGAACAACCTTGCTGGCTGGCTAGGAAAAAATATATGAGCTAATAATCTGTATAAAAATACTAGGTAAATTATAAAGCTCTGTACCACTGTGAGATCATTATTTGTTTTCTGTAAACATGAAAAGTGATCTTTGGATGAGGGAAATGCATGGGAATGTAGAAGTAGTTGGCTGTTGTAAAGGACACATGCAAAAGTCTCAGGATACAAAATCAGTGTGCAAAAATCACAAGCATTCCTGTACACTGACAGTAGACATGCAGAGAGCCTAGTCATGAATGAACTCCCACTCACAATTGCTACAAAGAGAATAAAACACCTAGGAATACAGCTAACAAGGGATGTGAAGGACCTCTTCAAGGGGAACTACACACCACTGCTCAAGGAAATAAGACCAGACACAAACAAATGGAAAAACATTTTATCCTCATGGATAGGAAGAATGAATATTGTTAAAATGGTCATACTTCCCAAAGTAATTTATAGATTCAGTGCTATTCCCTTCAAACTACCTTTGATATTCTTCATGGAATTTGGAAAAACTACTTTAAACTTTATATGGAACCAAAAAAGAACCTGTATAGCCAAGACAATCCTAAGCAAAAAGAACAAGGCTGGAGGCATTATGCTATTTGACTTCAAACTATACCACAAGGCTACAATAACCAAAACAGCATGGTACTGTTACCAAAACAGACATATAGACCAATGGAACAGAACAGAATAACACCACACATCTACAGCCATCTGGTCTTTCACAAACAAGACAAAAGCAATGAGGAAAGGATTCGTTATTGAATAAATGCTGCTGGGAAAACTGTCCTGCCATATGCAGAAAACTGAAACTGGACCCCTTCCTCCTCAAGGTGGATTAAAGGCTTAAATATAAAACCCAAAACCAGAAAAACCCTAGAAGAAAACTTGGGCAATACCATTCAGGCCACAGGCATGGGCAAAGACTTTATGACGATAACACCAAAAGCAATTGCAACAAAAGCCAAAATTAACAAATGGGATCTAATTAAACTAAAGAGCTCCTGCATAGCAAAAGAAACTATCATCAGAGTGAACAGGCAACCTACAGAATGGGAGAAAAAGTTTGCAATCTACCCATCTGACAAAAGTCTAATATCCAGAAGGTACAAGAAACTTAAAGAAATTTTCAAGAAAAAAACAACCCCATCAAAAAGTGGGCAAAGAATATGAACAGACACTTCTCAAAAGAAGATGTTTACACGACCATCAAACATATGAAGAAAAGTTCCATATCACTGATCATCAGAGAATTGCAAATCAAAAGACAATGAGATAACAGATACTGGTGAGACTGTGGAGGAATAAGAACACTTTTACACTGTTGATGGGAATGTAAATTATTTCATTAATACGGAAGACAGCGTGGTGATTCCTCAAGGATCTAGAACCAAAAATACCACTTGACCCAGCAATCCCGTTACTGGGTATATACTCAAAGGAATATTAATCATTTCTACTATAAAGACACATGCACACATATGTTTATTTCAGCACTATTTATAATGTCCAAGACATGGAATCAACCCTAATGCCCATCAATGATAGACTGGATTTTAAAAATGTGGTACATATACACCATGGAACACTATACAGCCATAAAAATAATGCGATCATGTCCTTTGCAGGGACATGGATGAAGCTAGAAGCCATTGTTCTCAGCAAACTAACACAAGAACAGAAAACCAAACACCACATATTCTCACTCATAAGTGGGAGTTGAACAATGAGAGCCCATGGACACAGGGAGGGAAACATCATACACCAGGGTCAGTTGGGGGCCAGGGGTCAAGGAGAGGGAGAGCATTAGGCCAAAAAGCTAATGGATGTGGGGCTTAAAACCTAGATGAGGGGTTGATAGGTGAAGCAAACCACCCTGGCACATGTATATCTATGTAACAAACCTACCCATTCTGTACTTGTATCCCAGAACTTAGAGTAAACAATTAAAAATTAAAGGACACATGCAATTTTGACATTCAACTTCATTAATACTGATTCTGCAGGTGTTACCTAAATCTTTTCAAGAAGCCAAATATTATAAAACATTGTAATGTCTGTTCAAAAGCACGCAGACGGGTCAGTTCTCTGAGTATTTCAGGTTCCATTCAGATGTTGGTTATTATGCCAGGCCCATGAGTTTTGGAGATCCTGATTTCTAATGGGCATTTGAATCTGTTGTTCCCAGAGATATTCCAGGGTGAAGTGAAAGCAATCGTGTTATCTTCCCCAAGTCTCAGGCCAGGAAATAGGTAGTGGCCAAAGGCAGAGGATGCTAAAGAAAAGGACTCCCCGCACATGGGTCATGCTTCCCACTGAATGGCCTGCTTCCTAAGATCTTGTCATAGAGCAGACAATCAACATGGAATCATGAACTCTAAACCCATCCATATTCCAAGAGCAGCGTCCTACCATGACACTGGTGTCCTCCTCTCCTGAGAACCTACTTGACGCTCTGCATGTGCAATTATGAGGAGCAAGTGGTATGTGCCTGGACAATACTACCCCTCTCTTCCACAGCCTGTGATAATAGGCCACCTTGGGATATTAGGGTGGTTATGGCTGATAATGTCAGGTGGGGTGGCTCTGAAGGAGAACAGAATGGGCCTCAGCCTTCTTTAATTACTGTCCTCTGACTGTGGGTCTCAAACATCAAAATCATCTGTGGAGCTGTTTAAAATGACCATTTTCAGATGAAACATGTAGAAATTGAAGTTGACTGAGTCTGGGATCTGGACCTGGGAAGATCTCCAGCCACGTGTCCTCACCCTTCCCAACATTCTGTGGGGCCTGGACCCAGCTGACCTCAGACTTTCTGCCTCCTTTGTGATGGCCATCTCATGGGGTTGCTATGAGGATTATAGTGAATGTGATGTTGTTGTAGAAAGTGTCTAGTCTATAGGAAGCCTCAGGAAATATTAATGCCTAGCCCCCTTCCGTTTTAACAACCCTGGACAGGAAGTAGAACTGGATTTTTCCAGCTTTCCTAAGATGAATGACAGTGCTTTGTTCCTCCTAACCCTTTTGTGCATGTGCAGTACAGCTCTGCTTCCATCAGTCAACAGGTGTTTATCCAAGGCACGCATCTTGCAAAACAGGCATTGCAGGGGCGGGGAGGGAGACACAGAATATTTGTATTTCCGAGCATAACAGACTAGAAGCCTTTTCTGGGAGGTGAGACTTCAGCACATGAATGAGATGGTTGCCAAATGGACAGAACTTTTAAGAAATTGGCTGATATACAGCAGAAGACTAAGTTGTGCTGGTATCATTATTTTTTTTTTTTTTTTTGATGCTATGAATTCAGAGAATAGGAAAAGCAATGGTAGACTACAGTAGCCGATGTAGTCTAGAATGAACTTTGTGGTCTTTTCAACCCATACATTTTAAATGCAGATGGAGATGTCAGGTTTCACTGCATATATGTGTATATGTGTGTAATTCAAATCCTAGTTACAGGATCTGAGGGATTGTCCGCTTACTAGAGCCTGCACCATCCTTCCTACATGTTACCTGATGTTAGAAATCAGACCTGCAGAGGTCCAAGGAGATGAACCATCATCCTAGGTACACAAAGAATTCAGAACTAGAAGCACATAAACACAGAGGGTAAGTGAAATAACATTTAAATATTTAATTTTAATATTTTAGCCAATCCGTATGCTGTAGATTCCTAGCTAAATGATGTTTATCACATTCTAATCATGTAATTGGAGGGCTGGGCAGGAAGTGTGGTGGGGGGGTGTTATTTAATTTAATGGCCATGAGGCTTACCTTCAAACCAAATAATGAGCAGAATGTACCTTCCAAAGAGTGGGTAGAAGCAGGCAGGAGGTCCGAGAGGTCTCAGATGAGCCCCACATGACTCTGGGGTTCTTTAATGGTGCCCTCTGCATTCTTGCCCTGTCCTCTGCCAGCCAGATGGTTTCAGTCGTTGATGCTGTTTCCCATCTACAGCAAGCTATTCGCATCTTTCCTTGAGTAAATACTTTTACTCTTTCTTTTTACTGCTACCATTTAACATTCACGTGGTATCAGAAATGTGCCAGGCAGAGGCTGTGCAAACCTACTCAGATCATCTTGCCTAGTGAACTTAGGATTAATTTTAAAAGGGAAAAGAGGTTGACTGTTCCAGACAGAAGTGGAGAATGACTTAAGGGATCAGCTATGGCTGTTTTATTATGCCGTCTAGAAAATGATTTTGAGGGTCTCCACACAGTTGGGCCAGTTGATGCAGGAATGAGGCTGTCTGTCTGCTTAGCTTATTCTCCTACCTGCTGAACACTTAAGAGCATTGCCACAGGCCCCACACCAGACACTGGGAAATTGCAGAGTCACCTTCTGCTTCGGAGGAGCTCACAGAAAAACCCAGCGTTGCCCACATCCTACAGAGCACAGAGAAATGGGCCATTGATTGTAACATGGAGTTGGAGGTCTGAGAAGGTGCCACAGAGAAGTTGTGAGTTTAATGTGCCTCAAAGAGTGGGTAGTGCTCACTATATAGTGAGGGAGAAGGGCAGCCTTTCCATGCAAAGAAGATGTGAAAATCTAGGACAGTGAAAGCACAAGGCACACTGAGAAATCAGCAAGCCTAGGACAGGCTTAGGAGAAGGAAAAAGTTGATGGTGTGTTTTGGGACCGGTTTCCACCCCTAGGGTGTCAGGTGATCTTTAGGCCATAGGAAGTCATCAGCAGATTTTAAGGTGTGTGTTTTAGAAGGATGACTCAAGTGGCCACAGAATCATTAGAAGATAAGAGAGATTCGAGAAATAAAATGATTAGGATGGGCCCTTCGGTTCTGGGTTAATTGTGATTTTTGGGGGGACCTAACTTTATGCAGTTGTCACAGACATGGCTGTTTGATCTGCTGAGAGTCGTTTGGCCCAGTTGTTTGAGCTGTGATTCTAGTAGTTAGTCAAGTACTAACTGTTTGCTGTCTGTGATGTCAGTTGACCTTACTCCTTGACCAGAGCCAGCTTCCTAGACCTGGCTAAGCCCCAAGGGCAGGTGGATGGGAGGAAGTGTTTGAACCTGTTTGGCCCACAAAGCTAAGGTACAGTATAGATTTTGTGGACAGCCTTGCCCATGGGATTGTAGACACTCTCTCTCTTTAATTGCAGGCCACGAAAACAAACAGAGACCAAACAGTCAGTGAGAATTAAATATCACACAGTACCGGTGCTCTTGCTCTGCCTGTATAACCAGAGATAGCAGGCCCCAAATCTCAGGACTGCCAGCCCCTCACTGGCCCAGGCGGGCTGTACACGTCAATTCCACTGTAAGAACCTTGAGCCATCCAGTACCGTCCAACCCCAAAGCCTAAACACGCTTTGATACCTTTTTGTTCAGGTATTGCCCGCATTTGAATGGCAGCTTTTCAACAGACTCCGTGCATAGAGAAGTTGTATTTCATTGGTATTCTTTCCTTAGCTGAAGTTCCCACCTGGTTCCTGGTTCACATTTTTCAACCCACTGCATCTTATCCATTTTCTTTATTTCCACATAATGACAACCACTTTCATAGATGGCATGTCAGCTGTCTCGGATGTTTTGCATGAGTTAATTCATTCAGTTCTTACTCAAACCCTGAGAGGTCGAAATTATAACCCTCCTTGTAGAGATCAGTCCAGGGGAACTCAGAGAAGTTGCAGCATCTCTTCATGCCTCCCTCCTCCCCTTGCTCCTGCAGGTTTTCCCATTCCCCTGGGAACCTGCTTCCTTCCTGCCTTCCAGCACGTTCTGCATGCTTCTGCTTCCCCTGACTGAAAAGGAACTTTTCTCTAGACCCGGCTACTCCTTCCAGCTTCAGTCTGGTTCTCTGCTACTCCTGCTGTAACCGTATCTGGCAGCTTCATAGGCCCTGATATGAATTCTTAGGATCTAGAGTCAGCCCCACCAGCGGCCTCTGCCTCATCTACACCATAACCCTCCAGGGGATGCTCTCCTGCCTTGGCTTCCAGGAGGGAGGGCAGCCCTGGCTTCCTCCTACTCAGTCCCCACACTGCTTCATCCCTCTCTGGTTCTGCTCTTCCTTGCCAGCTCTTGAATGATGTGTACCTCCTGAAACCAATTTCATGAACCCCTGTTCCTTGCTCTCTCTGGGAACTCATCTCTAATCCTGTTCAGACAGGACCCAGATGTAGACGTATTCTAGATCACTAGATAAAATCTCTTCCCACCGTGGGTTTCAGTGACAGCCCTACCACATGCTCATTCTCTCAGGCGAGCAAACAAGCAGCACCCTTCGCTCCCTTCTCCTAGCCTTTCCCTTCATAGCCCAGTGGGCGGGAAGTCTTGATGGATCTTCATCCCTGGAGGCATCCCCACTCTGGAGCTCCTTCCTCCAGATCCCATCACTGTCAGGGCTCCTCGTTGTCCTCCTCCGAGGCCCATGTGTCTTCAGGCCATCCTGCACTCAGAGACGGAGGCAGCCCACGGAATTGCTCTTCGTAAGTCGTCCCCTGCTCAGGAAGCTGCAGTGGCTCTTCTGCCGACTGTTGCCTCAAGTCCAGCCTGTCTGATGCTCCAGCTTCTGCCCAAACTGCTACCCGATCTGTCCATCGATTCTTCCTTCCCTTGACTCCTGGCATGCTCTCTGGCTTCCAAGAAGCAGGTCTTCGAAGATTGTCCCCCAGTCCCTCGCAACACCTGTGCTGTGGTTCCTTCTGCTTCTCCTTGGCCTGAACACACTCTGTGAGCGTTCTCCCATGTCTCACCTCCAGCCATCCTCCAAGCCTTGGCTCAGATTTTGCTCCCTCTTCTTAAATTAATAATGAAAATATGTTGTCTCTTAGGTAACACCTGCTCATTGGAAAACGTTTTAAAGAACAGAAAAGCATATATAAGAAATAAAAATCACTTATAATTTCACCACCCAGAAATTACCATTATAATGTGTATGTATCTTTCAAAGAAATAAATGTGTATGCATATATAGAGTAATATGATTTTTACGTAACTGATACTATGCTATTTATATATCTTTAACCACTATAATATGAAATTTTTTCTATCCCTCTAATTTGTCTTTAAATAGCATTTTTAATAGCTGTATAACAGCCTATCACATGGATGTGCAATGGATTTATTTAGTCAGTCTTCTACTCTAGGTCATTTTGTGACTTCTAGCTTATCAGCATTATAAATAACAAGTGTCCCTATTTCCTATCTCTAGTCATTTGTTTTAGACATTATATGATTTAGCACTTTTTGTAATGCAGAGGCAAGGTGCATTTATTGAGCTACTGCTGAGTGCCAGCGTCTATACTTAGTACTTCCCATTCTCATGTAAGCCTTCAGAGCCTCCTTGCAAAGTAGAAATTGTCAATATCTCAAGTCATTTGACTTCAGTCACCCAGTTGCTAGTATACAAGGTCCAGACTTGGCTCAGCCTTTGATCCCGAATCCAACCCCCATGGCTCTGTCCTCTTGAGGTGGTGTTGATAGTACACTGGTGTGCCTCTGTGGGCAAGCTCTAAGCCTTAATGAAGGGAAGGGATGTTTTCATTTGTTTTATTACTGTTTTCCAGCTGGCTTATAAGATCCTTCTACGTGTCTGATGTATACATTGGGGTTAACCTTAGACCTAATCAAAGCTACAAGGGATTTTCTCATTTCATAAAGAAATGAGGAGGTTTAAGAAGTATCTACAGTGTCGAGTTGTGAGCTACATTGGACAGCCTACAGTGTACACATAAAGACATGTTTAAAAGAATGATTGTCGGCTGGGCATGGTGGCTCGTGCCTCTAATCCTAGCACTTTGGGACGCTGACATGGGTGGGTTACTTGAGATCAGGGGTTTGAAACCAGCCTGGCCAACATGGTGAAACCCTGTCTCTATTAAAAATACCAAAAAAAAAAAAAAAAACTAGATGTTTTGGTGGGCACCTGTAATCTCAGCTACTTCGGAGACTGAGGCTGGAGAATCGCTTGAACCTGGGTGGTAGAGGTTGTAGTAAGCCGAGATCATGCCACTGCACTCCAGCCTGGGTGACAGAGTGAGATTCTGTCTCAAAAAAATAAAAAAAGTGTTTTCTTTATTATTGAGGTTTATCTTTTCTGTGTACATGTATCAGAATCTGTAGCTGTACTGAAATGCAATACTGGCTGTCTCGTTCAAGGCTGCAGTTTCTGCAAGGCACTGTACTACATCAGTGTTGATGAATCAGCTGTGAAGCCCCACTTAGCTCAACTGTGAATTCCTTGATTTACTTCAAGTAGAGCAGAGCTATGAGAAGGATACAGTCCCATTTTAGGATTTCATTCCCCAGAGAGTTAAAATCTCAATTTTTCATTGCCTGTTACCTAGGTCTTTTTTCTTTAGGTAAGTGGTTCTCAGACTATTTTCAGTAGGGCTGGCCAGGGCCCTGTGAATTTCTAATCTCTCGGGGATACTGATGCTACTGGTTAGGGACCATACATTTAAAACCATTGCCTTTGGCTGTGTGTGTGTGTGTGAGTGTGTGTGTGTGTGAGTGTGTGTGTGTGTGTATGTATATATATATATATATGTGTGTATGTGTATATATATATATATATATATATATATATATATATATATATGCAGGTTATGCAGTGAACTTGGTGTTTATGGCCCCACTATTTAAAGTAGCAAAACCTGTGCCACTCAAAACCTGTACAATTTGAGTCGTTCATCCTTTGCATCTTTTGAAGTGAGAATGCTTTCATTGGTTTGTTATCAGCCTAGTTACGGGCTTGAGCCTCTTCCTGCACAACCTGAGTCCCTCGTGCCACTAGCTGCAGTTTCAGTGTCATCCATGCCTGAGTCCATCTTCCTCCAGCCTGGCAATGTACAGGTGCTTCATCTGAGCATCAGGTGAAGCCTGCATGAGCGTTATTGCCCAGAACCTGGGATCTCCAGAGCTGAGGTTGGGTCCCCAGGATGACGATGTTCTCACTGAACTACAGGGGGAGCTGTCGCCTTTCTCTGCCCCTAATGGAGCACAGCCATTTGCTTGGGGGCCAGGACGGCCACCTTGCTAGCCTTCGACAGGCCTTTCTCCACAGGAACCACTTCTCTGCTCTGTACCTGAGTGTTATCTAGAATCTGTTTAAACTGCCACAGACCTCCCCAGAACCCCAGTATCTCATTCTAGCACCCACATTTTCACATTGCCTGGATTTATTCTGCCATCCCTACCCCAAACTTCAGTCCAGGGACCTGGCAGCCAGTTCTGATAGAATTGAGTTTGTTGTATTCAGTTGGGTTGAATTTGGGCTGCCGTCACTCTCCTCTTCTGGGGAAGTCCTGGAAGCTCCCCAGTCCTGCTGCTGTGAAATGTGGTCGTTGCTGTTGGGAGGTGACCTGTGCAGAATGTTTAGCAGTGTCCCTGCCTTCTACCCACTAGATTCCAGTAGCAGCCCTCTGCCATATGACCACCAAAAATATCTCCAGATATGTCAAATGTCTGCTGGGAGGTAACTCTTCCTCTCCTTCCATTAAGAACCACTGCTGGCCAGGAGCAGTGGCTCATACTTGTAATCCCAGCACTTGGGAGGCTGAGGCAGGCGGATCACCTGAGGTCAGGAGTTCAAGACCAGCCTGGCCAACATGGTGAAATCCCATCTCTACTAAAAATACAAAAATTAGCCAGGTGTGGTGGCAGGCACCTGTAATCGCAGCTACTGGCGAGGCTGAGGCAGGAGAATCGCTTGACCTCGGGAGGCAGAGGTTGCAGGGAGCCAAGATTGCACCATTGCATTCCGGCCTGGGTGATGGAGTGAGACTCTCAAAAAAAAAAAAACGCCGCTTTAGAGCACTGTGTGCATTCAGCAGTTTGTTTATTGCTGTGAGGCAGGTTCTTTCACCAATGGTGACTCATTTAATCCTCACAGTAACTCCATGAAATGATTGGCTTTAGCCCCATTTTACAGATGAGGAAGCCTAAGGCTGGTTATATGTTAAAGGATAATGTATGAAGTGCTAGGACCAAGGTTTGATTCCAGGATGGTCTGACATCAAAACCCATGATCTTAGGGATAAGTGGTTACAAGGAAAAGAAACCCATTGAAAAAGTTTATTTTAAGGGTACAATTGGATAGTTTACAGGCAGCTCATGCCTGTGTCGTTCTGCACAGTGGCTTCTCCTGGCCTCTCCTCCCCTCCCTGCAGTAGCCAGTCCCAGCCCCTGATCGTATTAAAGTCCCTTAGTCTCTGCTTCTGAGATCCAGATTCCGAGGAGAAACAATGTGATTGACTCAGCTCAGGTGAGTCATTTGCTCAGGGACCAGTAAGTGGTGTGTGTTCAGGGCGGGGTAGGTGAGGGGAGGAAGTGATTGGCTCCTCCAGTACCTCTGAGCTCTTGCAGCTGCCCCTAAGCTACCATTGCCCTGCTCTCACCATGGCAACAGAGGCCAATTCTGCCAACACCTTGGGGCAAAGATTTTACCAGCCAGTGCCTAGGCCACAGCACCCTACAAAGCGAAACCACTGGAGATGAGGGCAGACACATCTGTTTCTTCCATTTAGTAAACGAGTGGAGCCATATCAGCCCCCCAGAAATCGATCTTTACCAAGACTTAATGAAGAGTTAGCTAGTTAATAGGCCACAACAAATCCAAAGGCTGTTAGAGGTCTGACAACCCAACATTAACAGCAGTGGTGGCCAATTTCCAAGAGATTACTGACATTCAGGGCATTCAGGAAGACATCTGGGAGGAAATATTCCTGGAATTGTTTCAGGCACAGCTAGGGAGTGGGGAGGAAAAAAAGAAGTGACAGCTTAGTAATGTGCAGTGACACTGGCATATCTGAGCAGGAGCACAAGCTGCTCATGAGTTTTTTAATCAGAGAAGCCTTCAGAACCTGAAAGAGCAGTGAATGTCGGTGCAATTGCTTCCAGCTTAAAATGAATGCAACAGGCCCCCAGATGCGCAGAACCGTGGTGCTGTCTGCAGGGTTTCCAGGGCTTGTTGCCTCCCGACCAGTGACCAATAGTCAACGCTACTGATCTCTAAGCCACACACTTAGGTGACGCTCACATCCAAACGAGTGTGGCCTTGACCTTCTGGTCTTGTGGGCTTTTTCTGGTGATGCTGCCTTTGCTCTTGGTTTCGAAAGTGTTGGCACCTGTGGCCTCTTCAGTGCCTCCAGCAGGTGTGGACAGTGCACCTCCGTGGGCTGGACACTCTGTCCTGGGGAGTTACAGGCCACAGAGGGATAGCTTGTTTGAGACCAGACAGATGACAAGGCAATCTATTGCGAGCTTTAAGAAGAGTGGAAGCAGACACCTAGGGAACGCATTTTCAGGCTTGTCTGAGCAGATCTGACGTTGTCACACCGTCCCTGTGTGCGGAGGCATGATGCTACCATCCACGGATTCAGGCAGTGCTTCCTGCTCTCTGAGAACTCACGCAGGTATGGTCGGGAAGTGGATACCAGTCCTTGCCCTCACTACCCACACCTTATCCATCAGTAAAGGCTCTCAGCTCTGTCTCCAAATGACACCCCGGCCCATCACATCTCTAACTTCTGTCCACTGTGCTCGTCCTGACCACTGTCACTGCCACCATGTCATGTGTCCACTCTGTAAGCCGTTACTCAGCAACCAGAGCATCCTTTAGGTCACGTCCCTGCCAAAAATGTTCTGGTGCCTTCCTGTTCCACATAGGACAGAGCTCTGACTGCTTGTCACAGCTGGGAACACTGCCTTCCTCTGCAGCCCGGGTCCTGCTGTGCCGTCAGAACTTGGGGTGCTGCAGCCTCCTGGTGCCTCTTGCTGTTCCTCACATCCATCAGCCTCACTCCCACCGAAGACATTCACACATGCTCTTCCCTCCACGGGCGACACTCAGCCCTCAGACACAATCTTCTTGACTCTCAGGCCCCAGCCCAAACCCACCTTCTTAAAGCAGACCTCTCTGACCCATCCAAAGTTGCCTCCTGCCCCATGTTGCACTGTTGCATAAACCTGTTATGTTTTCTCCATAGTATTATGACCTACAATTTTCTTGTGTATTTATCTTGCTATGATAGAGGTGCAAATGACCAGGGGAATTAAGTCAGGCATGTATTATGCTCAGGGACCATGGTGAGGTGAAGGCTTCAGGGCAGCGGCAACGTTTGAGCTGGAACTAGAGACAGAGGTGTGATTTTTCAGGTCAGGGGTGGATGGAGGGATGTCATTAGAGGCAACAGCGTGTGTGAAGTCACAGAGGCTAGGATGTATGTTACCCTCAGGTAACTAACAGCTTTTGGACGGCATGCCTGTAGCCTGGGCTGCATTGGAAGGCAGAGCAAGAGTTGCTGGGCGCATTTAGACTTCATCTTGTGAGCAGCAGGAATCATCAGTGCACAGGAAGGGATTCATTAGACCTCATGGATTTGCTCAATGGAACCAAATCAGGTTTGAAAGTATAATTGCGGGGATTTTTAAATTTGGAATATTTTTATTCCAATTTTATTGGGAGCCAAACCTGGAGAGGGAGGGAGAGTGTGCTAAGACCAGGAGATTCAGTTGGGAATACGAATCAAGGAGGGGCTTTGGAGCATGAGATCTTGTTTTCCGACCCCATTTTGAAATGAACAGCTACGTGACAAGTCTTGTGTGTTCCTGGTTCATGCTTGTCTCTGAGAGATGAGAAACAGTAGAAGAAACAGCCATGAAACCAGCAGATTAACTCTTCAAAAAAGACACTTATATTTTCCATTGATGTTTTCCTTCCTCTTCTGTTAGTTCAAGCTGGATGGAAACAAAAGTGCTGCTTGATGAGGGTTAGATATTCTTTGTGATTCTACAGCAATGAGTCTTTTTTTAAAAAACATCCAGATGTCAGTACTATTTTGGGCGGATGTGCTGGGGAGCAGTTGGTGATGACCTCACAAGGATGTGACTTTAAAGACCAAATGACACAGCTTTTGTGAGTAAAGCAAGCTCTGGTCTCCTAACCCCTGGGTTCCACGGTTCTCAAATTCAGAGCAGAAGTGGTGCCCCACACTGCCCCTGTCCCTAGTCATTGCCATATCCTCAACTGTCCTCACCCCAAGCTGCTGAGTGTGCGCAGAACTTGCGTGGTTGGTCTGGGGCTCCAAGACAGTTGTCCCTGGATAGCCTGTACTGAGCTGGGTGTCCATGCCCCCGTCATCCACCTTGGGATGAGGCCAAGCATTGTGTAAAGTTCTCTTTCTCCACTCTGAGCCTCTGTTTCCTCATCTCAGGACAGAGGGTGAACAATACCTACCGGGAGACACTGGAAGAGATTGGCCTTTTGCATTCTGTAAGGCAACATACAAATGTTTATTATTATGACTTTAGGCTTCCAGAGCATAAATACTAGACTCACCTGGGTAAGAATTGCATAGGACCTCAGGGTTCATCCAGTCCAAATGCCAGGCCAATGAAAGAGTTCTTTCTCAGCAGTTTCCAGCAGGTTGTCACCGAGCCTCAACTTGGATACTTCTAGTCATGGGGAGATCACTCTTTCCAAGGTTCTTTTTTCCAGTCACACATACACAGGGCTCAGTCCCTTATAGGCAGCCTGGCTCCATGTAATTTCCAAATTCTTGTCTTTCCCTCTAGTGCTGTGCTATCCCAGATAGTAGCCACTCTGCACATGGCTGTTGAACATTTGAAATGTGGCCAGTCGACACTGAGAAACGCTGCAAGTGTAAAATGTATACATACACATAAGTGCATTTTATATTTATATAAATGCATTTTAATATTTATTGTTTTCCTCTTATAGTCCAAAGGATAATATTTTGGCTACGTTAAATAAAATGTTATTAGAATTCATTTTACCTGTTTCCTTTTACTTTTATAATGTGGCTACTAGAAAAATTTAAGTTATATAGGTGACCCACGTTATACTTTTGCTGGACAGTGCCTCTCTAGAACTATGCAAAATAAACTAGATTCGGCCGTTTGATCTAACAGCTCTATAGATGTTTTAAGGCGTGTATCTTATGCCCATGAGTTTTTCCGGTCATTTGTTCACAAGTGTTCATTGAGTGCCTGCTGTGTGCCAGGCACCGTGTAGATGCTGAGGTGGGGCATGTTGATGAGAGCGCCAGCACTGTCCTCTTGCTCCTGGGGTTACAGGTTGATGGGGAGAGAGACATCAGTCGCAGCCTCACAAGCAGGACTGTGCTTTCAAATGTGGCTTCTTGGAGCCCCCTTTTTCTCTTTATAATACGCTTTTTATTTGACAATAGATTTACAGAAAGGTTCTGAAGATAACACAGAGAGTTCCCACAGACCCTACACCCAGTTTCCACCATGATTAATATCTTAATATGGTACCTTTGTCACAACCAGTGGACCAGTATCAATACATTGCTATTATCTGAAGTCCATGCTTTATTCAGACGTTTTTAGTTTTTTGCTAATATCATCTGTTCTGCTCCAGGATCCCATCCAGGACATCACATTACATTGAGTCATCAGGACTCCTTTGGCTCCTCCTGGCTGTGACCATTCCTCAGACTTTTCTTCCTTCTGATGGTCTTGACAGCGCTGGGGAGTACTGGTCAGGGATTTTGTAGAAGCTCCCTCAGTTGTGTTTTTGTCGTGATCTTTTTTCTCGTGTTTAAACGGGGGTTATGGGTTTGGAAGGACACAGAGGTAAACTGCCATTCTCATCCCATCATATCAAGGGCACATACAGTCAGTAGGACTTACCACTGTGGGTACTGGCTGAAGGAGTGTTTATCAGCTTTCTCCACTGTGAAGCTGCCCTCATTTCGGCTTTTCCTACTCATTGGAAGGAAGTCACTGTGTGCAGCCCACACTTAAGAGTGGTATGTCGACATAAGCTATTTGGAATTCTTCTTCATGGGAGGCTTGTCTTTTCCCCCTATCTGCTTATTGAGTTACTGATTTCTGTCAGTATAGATGCATGGATATCTGTATTTTGATTTATAATCCAATACTGCTGTGTTTTGTTGCTCGGAGCATTCCAGCTTTGGCCACTGAGGGCTCCTTCAGTTGGCTGCTGTGGCCCTTTGGTGTACCCCATCGATGTTAATTTTCCAGCAGCTTTTTAGTTTCTGGCTCTATGAGGTGCTGTAGACTCATGCTGTATTAAAATGAGGATGTTTTTGTGCCTATCTAAGAGAGCTGTCCTGAAAATTGAATGATTTACTGCAAGTAATACTTATTTTCCTGTATACTTCTATAAAGTTTGTTTTAACAGTTGTAGTACTATACTGAACTTTTCGTCAAGCAAAAAATGATCCCAACTCTTTTTTCACTGAGACGCTTCTTAAGTCAAAGTCCTCTTTTCTTTCGCGCCCCCCCCCCCCGAGTTCTGGGATACATGTGCAGGGTGTATAGGTTTGTTACACAGGGAACCATGTGCCATAGTGGTTTGCTGCACCTATCAACCCGTCACCTAGGTATTAAGCCACACATGCATTAGCTGTTTACCCTGATTCTGTCCCTCCACCTGCCCTTGCCCACAGCCCCAGAGTGTGTTGTTCCCCTCTCTGTGTCCATGTGTTCTCATTGTTCAGCTCCCACTTATAAGTGAGAACATGTGGTATTCGGTTTTCTGTTCTTGCACTATTTTGATGAGGATAATGGCTTCTAGATCCATCCATTTTCCTGCAAAGGACATGATCTCATTCCTTTTTTATGGCTACATCATATTCTATGGTGTGTATGTACCACATTTTCTTTATCCAGTCTATCACTGATACATATTTGGGGTGATTCCATGTCCTTGGTATTATGAATAGTGCTGCAGTGAATATTCACACGAATGTATGTTTATAATAGAATGGTTTATAGTCCTTTGGGTATATACCCAGTAATGGGATTGCTGGGTCAATACCTGGTTCTAGGTCTTTGAGGAATCGCCACACTGTCGTCCACAATGGCCGAACTAATTTACATTCCCCCCAACAGTGTAAAAGTGTTCCTATTCCTCCAACAATAGCCTTGCCAGCATCTATTGCTTCTTGACTTTTTAATAATTGCCATTCTGACTGCTGTGAAGTGGTATCTCATTGTGGTTCTGATTTGCATTTCTGTAACGATCAGTGATGTTGAGCTTTTTGTCATGTTTGTTGGCCACATAAATGTCGTCTTTTAAGAAGTTTCTGTTCATGCCTTTTGCCCACTTTTTAATGGGGTTGTTTATATTTTTCTTGTAAATTTGTTTAAGATCCTTATAGTTTCTGGATATTAGATCTTTGTTAGATGGATAGATAGCAGAAGTTTCATCCCATTCGGTAGGTTGTCTGTTCACTCTGATGAGGGTTTCTTTTGCTGTGCAGAAGCTTTTTAGTTTAATTAGATTCCATTTGTCAATTTTTGCAAAGCCTCTATTCTATACGTGTGTAGTTTATTTTTTTTCTCTTAATGCAGAACTTCCTTCCCTTACTGATTCTCATATTGTGTATTCCACTTCATGGTTGTGTCCTGTTGTGATTTCCTCCAGTGTTGATTTGTGCACCCCACTTCATATACTCTCTGCATTTGACAAACGGATCTTACCATGGCAGACGAGACAAAGGCTGGGCCACATGCAGCCCCTCAGGCTCGCTGCACCCATCACTCCACAGCCATCTGCACGTGACCCCTTCTTTAGCCAGCATCCCGCCATCTTGAATCAAGGTTATCAGGAAAGATATTGTCACATGAAATTTACTATCAGCTCTTCCCTAATTTATTCCATCTAATGACCTTATGAAAATGGGAAGTGAGGTTAGTCAGATTCAGTTTGTCTTCGGAACATCCATTTCCACTCATATTTACTGCATATATATATATATATATATATATATTTAGAATCTGGAAACCATAGTGAACTTCACTCTGTAATTTTGCTAATGTCGTTTCCAGAATGTGCGTGTCAGTCTTAAAAAACTAAGCAGTTACCTAGTGTCAGTCTTGTGGTACTTTGTTTTCCATGTTTTTCCCATGCAGTCTTTGTTGCCTCTGCAGTTTTGTCTGCATCTAATACCTGGGGCTTGCAAGGGGACTTGAAGTCATTTGAAGATGTATTTTCCTTCTTTCTCCTTTACTTCTACGTTCCAGTTCCTTTATAACCACATTTGTTCAGCCTTTGGGGGTTGAAGAGCATTTTCCTTGAAGGAAAAATAAAGCATACAAAATTATAGTTAAGTGAATACAATTCCTTGCTGAACCATCTGCTGTAAATTGAAGATCCATCTTTGCTGCTGCTTTTTGTCTGCTCCAAAAAAATGGCTTTCTGAGCTTTTTACTTTTCAGAACCTCAGCCCCTTTTGGGCCAGAGCAGGGCAAATACTTTGCTTAGAGGTCCCTGCCACTGTTCTATATCCATCCTTAAAAATAGGATACTCCTTCCATCATTTGTCACTGGAAATTCTAAGTTGATCCAAGGGTTCTCATTTAAACTGTAGACTCCTCCTATTCCCTCCATATGGTATTAGTGAGAGTGCTTACTTTTCTGGGCTTCCTTCTCTCCAAAGCCATGTTCCGTATAATTTCCCTTTCAAACAGTTTGCAATTGTTCTCATATCCAGAGGGGGTCCATTCAGACCTTCACCGCTCTGCCCCATTGGTGAGAAAAGCCGCCTCTTCTCACTGTCCCCTGCCTAAAAAAGCCTGGCTGGCAGCAGCACGGCTAGGGTTTATGGAAGCACCTGGACTTCAGGACCCCAGGATCCTCAGGGTAAATTCCAGTCTCCAGAGTTGATTGGAGAGAAGAATCGCAACCGCTTCCCACTTTGAGCTTTCTTTACTGTAGAAGGATGTGGCTTTAGCTTTCATTACTGTGTCACCCAGTTAATTCTCTCATAATGGAGAGACGCACATCATGCCACTTTCTCCCTCCAGTGAGAAAACACATTCCCAGACATCTCAAGGTCTCCCTGCCTGTGCCCTTCTAGAAGGTAGCCCTGGCCTTGCAGCTGCCCTTCTGGCTTGTCAGAGCACCCAGCAAGCTGCTCTGCTGTGCCTGCTTCAGGAAGCCTGGCAGGCACATAAGTCCATTCTTAGCTTTCTGTCACTGCAAGCTGAGATTGCAGGGGCCTGACTGCCACCTGGACTGCTGGTGAGAAGGCTGGAACTCAGGCAAGGCTGCAGAGGGAAGATCCCATCCCCTTCCCCAGGGCAGCCCAGCAGCCCGTTATTTCACTGAGCAAAGGGATCCCAGGAAAAGCTAACTTAGAAGAGAGAGTACTGGCCGGGTGTGGTGGCTCACACCTGTAATCCCAGCACTTTGGGAGGCCGAGGCGGGTGGACCACGAGGTCAGGAGATCGAGACCATCCTGTCCAACATGGTGAAACCCTGTCTCTACTAACAATAGAAAAAAATAGCTAGGCATGGTGGAGGGTGCCTGTAATCCCAGCTACTCAGGAGGCTGAGACAGAAGAATCGCTTGAACCCAGGAGGCGGAGGTTGCAGTGAGCTGAGATCGTGCCACTGCACTCCAGCCTCGGTGCAGAGCAAGATTCTGTTTAAAAAAAAAAAGAGATGACGAAGAAGAAAGGTTACTGTATTTGTTTTCTTATTACTTTTAAGCTGCTTGCTTTTTCCTGAAGATAATAGTTAGAACTGAGAATATTGGCAGGCACCTAGCATCACACGCAGTCCTTGGAAAAAAACAAAATACAGTGGATTTTCAGTCCCAACATGGAGAGAGTCCTGGGGACTGATGCACCTATCTTCACAGAAGTGCAGAAACAGACCAGGAGACCAGTCCATCTGTGAGGACACAGTCCCAGAGAGATGGATTCTCCTCAGGCCCCCACCTTTGGGGATAGAGAACACAGCCCCATCCAGACCCAGCGCTTGAGCCTCCGGACATTGACCAGAATGTCTGCTGCTGCTTGATGCAAGTTCTCCTAGAACCTCCTGCACCATCCCCTAAAAGACTCGCTGATCATTAGAGGCTGCATGGGTTGTCAGAGCCATCCCATTTCTTAGTGGACAAATGAGGACGTTGGGCTACAGAAGGGAGAGGGGCCTTGCCCTCAGTGACACCAGGGGACTAACAGAACTTGAATGTGGACCCAGCTTTGATGGCGATTAATAATAATGCCTATTACTAAACAAAGTGCCACTCTTTGCCAGGCAGTGTTCAAGGCTGATGGCATTTATCATCTCTCCTTTTTATTGTAACTATGATATATCCTATTGTCCCAAGATTCCCGGGTGAGGAAACAGAGAGGGGGTGTGACTTGCCCATGGTCACACAGCAGCTTAGGGGTCAGCTGAATTTGAACTTGAGCCTCATCATCACCATTTATTAAATGCAGCCATCTTTTGAGTGCTGTGCTGGGTCCCTGTATAAGATAAAGGTGAGAGAGAGAGAGAGAGAGAGTGTGTGTGTGTGTGTGTGTGTGTGCGCACGCGCACACGCATGCCTCATCCATGTAGCATCTCTAGAAGGTGGACGGTGTTTCCACAGATCGGGAGACTGAGGTCCAGTCCTGAGAGTCTAAGTTCAGTACCTTCTCTAGTATTTAGGGGAAAGAGGTCTGTGTGAGTTCTAACTCTATATGTAAAGAATAAATGGGGTTCATTATTGAGTTTTCCCCCTTTATTCTGTGAGTTAAAATTAACCAAAGGGTTGAGTTTCATCCGTCACCTTATCCTCTAAGCCCATTCCTTTTAAGGAGATGGCCTTCAGATGACCTTGAAACTAGGCTGTTGGGTGTCCCACAGGGTATGGCTACACCCCACTGGTGACCCCACCTGGTAGTCCATTGAGAGCGAAGAACATGCAAATGTGGCCCATCACCCCATCCACATAGGGACACCCAGTGCTCTCTGGGAGATGATTATTCCAAGCCCACATGACCATAGTCCCCATCAGGAGACACTTGGCTGCTGAGGTCCTCGGGGATAATACTTTCCTGGGGCTGCAGAAAGAAAGTACCACAAATTGAGTGGCTTACAGCAACCAAGATGTATTCTCTCACACTCCTAGAAGCCAGAAGTCCACCATCAAGGTGTCGTAGGGTTGACTTCTGGAGGCTCAAAGGAGGAATCAGTGCCGCCCCTCCTGCCTTCTGCTGGTTGCTGGCAGTGCGAGGTGTTATTTGGCTTAGAGATGCATCCCTTCAGTCACTGCCTGCAATGGCCTTTCCTCTGTGCCTGTGTCTTTCTCTCCTTTATCTCTTAAGGACACCAGTCATTGGATTTAGAGCCTATCCTAAATCCAGGATGATCTCATCTTGAGATCCTTCATTTCATCTTCAGTGACCCTATTTCCAGATGCATCACACACACGAGTGCTGGCGTTAGGATTGGGGCAGGATCCGTTTGAGGGCACTGTCCAGCCCACTCTGTCACTGCTCTGTCAGGTGTATCAGCAGCTCAGGAAGCAGTCGGAAGTGTTAGGGCAACCGAGTCTCCATCCTTCCATCTCCAGGCTCTCTTATTAAGTAGATTAGCCTCCTTCCTAGCGGGCGCGTCCTGTTACAGAGAAAGGCCAAAGCCAGGGTGCTAGCCAGGTGCTGCCCTTCTGCGAGGGCAGTGTTACCTGTCCATTTCCAGGGAGCTGACAGGTGCTCCTGGCTGGGCTGGTTTAGCCTTCTGTCTGCCCTCAGGCACGGGGCTGGATACCATAACTTCCCAAAGCCCTTTCCAACCTGGGCACATACCACTTTTGCTGGCAGCGTGTGTACATCCTCTGGAGTGTCTCCTTCCCCACCCTACTTGCATCACCCCGTCCAGCGCTTTTCCCCAGGGCTTGACAGGACACATGCCTGGCCCTCAGCGAAGCTTGTCACTTCACTCATTATCCAGCCTGTGAGCAGCAGCTGGCGATGTGCCCACCACGAGCTCTGTGCCCCCAAGCAGATGGCGCACGAGGAGCCCAGGGCTGCTCATTCCACAGTAAGCCTAGTGGCCAGCTTCCCTGGATTTAGATATCAAAAGCACATTGGTGGAGAGAATAGAGCTGCACAGATGCAGAGGTCTCTGCACCATGGCCTCCTTTAGCACGGAAGACGCTGTGACCTCGTCAAACCAGCATTGCTGCCCATAGCCCTGACACAGCCTGATTTGTGCATATCACTGTACTGTCTGTCATGCATCACTTCATGATGAAGACACTTTCTGAGAAATGGGTCGTTAGGCAATTTTGTCATTGTGGGGAGATCACAGGGTATACTCACACAAACTCAGACAGTGTATCCTACTTGCCCACTTCGGCTATAGGGTGTAGCCTGTTGTTTCTAGGCTACAAACCTATACAGCAGGTGACAGTATTGAATACTGTAGACGGTTGTAACACAACAGTAAATGTGTGTGTATCTAAACATAGGTACAGTAAAAATACAGCATAAAAGACAAACAGTGGTACACTTATAGAGGGCACATACCATGAGTGGAGCTGGAGGACTGGAAGTTGCTCTGGGTGAGTCAGTGGTTGAGTGGTGAGTGCATGTCAAGGCCTAGGACGGGATTGTGTACTCCTGTACAATAGGCTACGCTATATTTATCTTTAAAAAAATATATTTGTGAATAAATTAACCTTAGCTGGGCTCAGCGGCTCATGCCTATAAATCCCAGCACTTTGGGAGGCCAAGGTGGGAGCATCACCTGAGGTCAGGATTTCAAGACCAGTCTGGCCAACATGGTGAAACCCCTTCTCTACTAAAAATTGGCTGGGCACTGTGGCGTATACCTGTAATCCCGGCTACTCGGAAGGCTGAGGCATGAGAATCGCTTGAACCCGGGAGGCGGAGGTTGCAGTAAGCTGAGATTGCGCCATTGCACTCTAGCCTGGGTAACAGAGTGAGATTGTCTCAAAAAAAATTGATTAATTGTTTTTACAATGTCATCGTGTTTGCGCTCCATCATTGACTGAAACATTTGTTTCACAGTTCATGGCTGAATTTGAATCTGAGCTCCTGCAGGCACTGATTTCATATTTTGACATTCACAGTAGTTAATGATGTGCCTTATGCATGTTAGGTGAGTTACTGTTTGTAAATTCATGTTTGTGAATTAACAGTTCCCTCTTCTCTACCTTTGCACTGGGTCTGGTATACTCAGGTGCCTAATAAATGGTCCTTGTTTTTCTGGGTTTCCATGGGACTAGGGGTGTTTAGAGATTCACTGGCTCATGCCCGCAGCTCAGCCCTAATAATATTTCATGTCCACAAATATCAGACCGAGAGTGGACAGAAATGAACGTCGATGTGGATGAAAGGGAGGGCTTGGCTGAGTTCCATCCCGGGGATCAAAGAGGAAGAGACGCACAGCAGAAGAGATCTCTTCTCACTCCCCACTGGCATTTGAGTCACACTCCTCATTCGTGAGCAGCTGCCCCTCTGACAGTCCTGAGAGGCTGAGACTTCCCAAGGGTTTGTTCACTGAATCACTCCAGAGGCATCCTCTTACAGGGATGAGCTATGAAATCTCTAAAACCCAAAGGGCTAATAGGGTTGTGGGCTGTTGGGAAGATCCTGAGAAAGCTAAGAGGTAGGGGATGCGCACTCACTGTTCACCCGCAGTGGTCAGCGTGGTGGAGATGGGGAGCCACAGGAGGTTCCAGGCCTTTGGAAAAGCAGAGAGTTGAACAGCATATTAGCAAAACAGGCCAGGAGGACTAGGAGCCTGCTGGGTGGTGCTCCTAGCCAACCCATCCCTCTGTTAGACACCCCTATGGGTGTCTAACATATTGTTGCTGCATGTACATACACACTGTTACACAGGGCCTCCCCTTTGGGGACCACAAGAGTTTAGCTGCATGGTCATATCAAGGTTCCTCCGGGTGATACAGGGCAAGGTCTGGATTTTGGCAAAACATCTACCACCATCCAGATGGCATTGACAGACAGCCCCTAGCTCACACCTGGCCCTCCCTGGAGCTCCCGCTGCCTAACGTCTCTGCATGTTGCCCCAGGCCCCTCCTGGAGGCCTTGTCAAAACAGGATGAAGAGCAAATCCTGAACACTGGGGAAATCCAACTGAGGAAGACCTGAGTGTTACCCAACTCTGAGCCTTCAAAATCCTGTACTAGGACAGCAAACACAGACACACAGACACACATACACACACACACACACACACACACACACACAACTTCTGATTCTGCCTTCAAAATCCTGTACTAGGACAGCAAACACACATACACACACACACACACACACACACTCACTCACACTCTTCTGATTCTGTTCCAGGATGGGTTTCAGATAATAAAAGTTCTTGCAAAACGAGTAAGTGATTGGGTGAACCCCTAGCTGCTCAAAACCAGGCCCCAGAGAGAAAGAGACTGTCTTTGTTTATGTGATGGGTTCCCCGTGAGTGGCAGGCTCTGCTTCGATATGTCATAGGAGGGTCTGAAGAGGTACACGTCCCTGTGGGGGCTCTGGTGATACCTGCTGGCATCTTACGCTGACATTTGGCTTATTATCTTACGATAAAAGCCCTTGGTACTGAGTAATCACTTGGTAAAGGTTAGCTCTTAGTAGATTATTTGGAGGGGAATGGTGGGTATGAATTCTTCTGATGGTCCCAGGAGCTGTCCCTTTTCCTGGCCAGCTGTGTGTGAGGTGTCTGCATGGGCAGAGGGCTTCACAGATGCTGTCCATGTGTCAGGAAGTGGCACCCTCCTCGGTGGCACTAGCTTGTATCAGCCCATGGCTGTGTCCAGCCTGAGGCCTGGAAATCAGGTTTCCTGAGCCAGTCTTCTTTCGTTCCCTATTGGAATCTATTTTTGATAGAAAGTTCTCCTGGATGTCACTTGTGTCAGCCCTGGGGCTGAGGATGAATGTCTGTAACCTCCAGCCTTCCCAAGGAGGGAGAAGGAGTCCAGTCACACTGCACCCGAAGCCACTTGGCTCATGCCAGAGCGTTATGGAAAACCCACCGTAGTGGTCCACCACACAAGCCCTTGTGTCATATGGTTAGACTTATGGCATACTGGAGGGACAGTGCTAGATCTGGCATTCGGGAGATCTACGTCTGGTCCCCGTTTTCCCACTTACAAGTTGTAGGATCTTGGATAAATCACATAACCTCAGGGTTTTAGGTTCTGTACCTATAAATGAAGCATAAAGATACCACCTTGACTGCATCAGACAGTTGCAGTAAGTTAGAAAGTCTTACCTCTCCTTGTGTCAGGGCACAGTCTGTTCCAGAAGGATCATTCCCATGCCATTCCCTTTCATCACATTGTGAACACCTTGATTCCAGTTTCAGCAGGAAGCCAGCAAACACCAAATGTCAGAGAATATACTGCTGTGACCCAGGTGAGCAGAGAGGCAGAGATCTTTTTGCCCTTCTCCCTGCATCTGGCCCATGCCCTTCATGGTCATGGTCAGACTCCACATTCAGGGGAGTAGTGAGGTAGTGTGTTGGCACATGAGTGCCAGTGACCAAGGGATGTCCCTCTTTCCAGACAAATGTGCATAGTTTAACTAAAGTCAGCTGCTTTAAGTTAATTCAGTGCAGCAAACTTGGGTTGAGCATTTATTATGCTCAAAGGAAGAAAACTCGGAGAGCTCATGGGCTGGAAAGGGACAGCTTTATGGAGGAGCTGACGTTTGTATTCTGTCTGAATTTTGTGGGGACAGCTCAAGGAGCAGGCAGACCTGGGTCCAAGTCAGATCAGTCATCCTGAGAAAAGCAAGGATTCAGTGGCCTGGAGCATGCCAGGCAGGGAGCTGGGCGCAGGGGCCGGAGTGCCATGTGGTCCATGTGGGAAGTGTGAATTGCATCCTGAAGGCAATGAAGCATCAAACCCCTAATGAGTTTTGAGGAAGGGATTTTGGTGTGGTCAATTTTGTGTCCTAGAGAAGGCAACTCTGTTGGCAGCACCTTAGAAGACTTGGAAAGTGAAGGGCTTGGCAGCAGGAGGCTGGTTGGCCTGAGGAGTGAATTTCTAATTGTGGACTTTCAGACACCAGCAAGCTGTTAGGGGAGTTATTTTGGGGTGGCGAGATCCAGAGCCATTGCCCAGAGGCAGCCTCTGACACACCAGGCCACTCTCAGGCTCCTGCTCCCGTGCCTGACCACCGCTTGGAGCATGGCTGCTGGCGTTACTGTGGTCCCTCTGCTGGATGCTCATTAAGGCTTTCCCTGGAAATCAACGTGCCTGGAAGCCATTGGCGTCTGTCCAACCTTTCTCCCACCACAGGACAACTGTGGGATGGCTCCTGAGTCAGGGCTTGCCTGCCTCCTGCAGGTCCCTCTTGGTAAATCAGAAGGTACAGCTCTATGTGGACCCAGACTTTGGAACCTCAGCATTTCTCAAGGTGGGAGTTGGCGAGAAGAAAATCCTTGAGACAGAAAACAGCTCAGCCTGTGCTATCAGGTCATCCAAAAAGAACCACCAAAATGGGCAGCTCAGAATAACCCCTTAAGGTTAGCTCTGCTTATAAATACTAAGCTCCAGGTTAGAGGGAATTCAACCTTTGGGAAACCAGATATGCTGTGATGTTTTACCAGGGCTCATTTTGAGACTATGGTCATGTTAGCTGAGAGTATGGACCTCGGCAATGATGGATGTTTTGTTAATGTGGCAGATGCTGACCCTTATGCATAGATATCCAGTTAAACCCATTTCAGGCCAAACCCTGGAAATGTGGGTGGAGTCCTCAGTGTAATGGCATGATGTAGTGCCAGTTTCCTCAAAGCCAGACAGGCCTGCTTGCAAATCCCAGTTCTGCCACCTGTTAGCCAGTTGACCTGGACATGTGTCTTAACCTCTGCAAGCCTCTTTCCCTGCCTATAAAATGAGAATAGTAAGAACCATTACAGAGCATTATTGTGAAGATTGAATGAAATCAGTTAAACTCCACCTGCAGGGGGTTGCTTTTAGTGTAATGAAACTTTAAAAAAAAAAAAATCCATGGACCTGGTGTGGTGGCTAATGCCTGTTATCTCAGCCCTTTGGGAGGCCTAAGTGGGTGGATCACTTGAGGTCAGGAGTTCGTCACCAGCCTGACCTATATGGTGAAACCCCCATCTCTACTAAAAATGCAAAAATTAGCTGGGCATGATGGTACGCACCTGTAGTACCAGCCACTCAGGAGACTGAGGCAGGAGAATTGCTTGGATGCGGGAGGCAGAGGTTGCAGTGAGCCAAGATCGCACCACTACACTCCAGCCTGGGCCACAGAGCGAGACTCTGTCTCTGAATAAATAAATAAATAGTAATGAAACCAGGCGGGCGTTGTTTTTTGTTGTTGGTTTGTTCATTTTGTGCTTTTCCCATTATTTTATGGAACCCTTAGAGCAGCTCTATGACAGGCTGTTCCCATTTTATAGATGGGATGAACAAAATTTAGAGGTATGTTTACTCTGAGATTATCAGGGACTGACCATAAGTTAACCTCTCCAGCAGGTTGACTTTGCACCTGTTCAAGCCATGAACCTGACATGAGTGATAGTCCCCTAACAGGGCCCTGCTGAGGCTTCACTCAGTGACCCTCATGGAGACACCTGTTGCTGAACTTGGCTTCAAGGTCCTCCCCTTCTCCCTTCCCCTGCTGAACCTTCACCAGAGCACAAGAGGTCGTTGGGAAATGTCTGTTCAGATCTTTTGACTGTCGTTAAGTCCAGTTACTTGGCTTTTTGCTGCTGAGTGGTTGGAGTTCCTTATATATTCTGGTTATTAATCCTTTGTCAGATGAGTAGTTTGCACATATTTTCTCCCATTCCATAGGTTGTCTCTTCACTTTGTTAGTTGTTTCCTTTGCTGTGCAGAAGTTTTTTCGCTTGATTTAATTGCATTTGTTACTTTGTACTCTGGCTGCCTGTGCTTTTGAGGTCCTGCTCAAGAAATCTTTGCCCAGACCAACATCCTAAAGTATCTTCCCCAATGTTTTCTTCTAGTAGTTTTATAGTTTCAGGTGTTACATTTAAGCACTATCATGATAGCCGTGATAGTAGCAATATCATTATAGCCAGGATATGGAATCACCATTAGCTCCCATCAATGGATGAACAAATAAAGAAAATGTGGTACATAGACACAATAGAATATTATTCAGCCAAAAAACAGAATTAAATTCTGTCATTTGCAGCAACATGGGTGGAACTGGAGGACATTCTGAAATAAGCCAGGCACAAAAACAAATACTGCATGTTCTCACTTATATGTAGGAGCTGAAAAAGTTGATCTCATCAAGGGAGAGAGTAGAATGATGGTTACCAGAGGCTGGAGAGTAGGGAGGAAGGAGAAATGAAGACAGACTGGTTAATGAGTACAAAAATACAGTTAGGTAGAAGGAGTATGTTTCAGTGTTCAATAGCACAGCAAGGTGACTATAGGTAATAGTAATTTATTGTATGTTTTAAAATAGCTAGAAGATTGGAAATGTTTCCAACATAATGGTTGAGGTGATAGATACACCAGTTACCCAGTTTTTTGGTTTTTTGGTTTTTTTTTTTTTTTTTGAGATACAGTCTTGCTTTGTCACCCAGGCTGGAGTGCAGTGGCACGATCTCAGCTCACTGCCCCCTCCGCCTTCCAGGCTCAAGCAATTCACCTGTCTCAGGCTGCCAAGGAGCTGAGACTACAGACGTACACCATCATGCCAACCTAATTTTGTTTTGTATTTTTGATAGAGATGGGATTTCACCATGTTGTCCAGACTGGTCTCAAACTCCTGACCTCAGGTGATCTGCCCACCTCAGCCTCCCAAAGTGCTGGGATTATAGACATGAGCCACCACACCTGGCCATTTACCCAGATTTGATCATTGCACATGGTATGCTTGTATCAAAATATCACATGTATCCTGTAAATACTTACAACCGTTAGGTGTTCATTAAAAATTAAAAATAACATTTTTGAAGAAGAGTTAGTTGGGATGAATGGAGACAAATTGAAATCTCAATTCCAGTTTTTCTGCAAGGAAGAAAGGCTAGGTTAAGTAATTCAGTTGAATTGCCATAAATATATGGCTGCCTTTCCCACATGGCCCCTATTTCCTGCAGTAATTAAGGAGGATCCATGTGCTGAAACCCCTCTATAGCTCTTTTCAAGAAACCATATTATTTCCTTCTTTTCTTTTAATGATATTGAGGTATAATTTCTATACCATAAAATTCACTCATTTTACGTGCACATTTTACAGAGTTGTATGACCATCACAAGCATCTAACATTTACAACTCCCTGTTACTTCTGTTTTAAAGTGGATAAAAAGGTATGTGCTGGTCCCGGTAAGCCCCTGATTGGAAAGTTTAAAAGAAAAAAGGTTTCCTAAGCCTGTTAGGAAAGGCAGCAAGGATACGGCTCAGAGGCCAGGAAGCTCCCAGGAAACTTTCCTTAGATTGAAAGTACTGAGCTTTCTTACCAGCCACATTCACAGAGATGAAACCACCAGAGGAGGAGCGGGGTTCAGCCACTGTCCATACTTCCTGAGGGAGTCTCCCGAGTGCGGGCATCCTCAATGGAGGGCAGGAAAATTCCAAACAGCCTCAGAGAGTTGACCTACTGCATCCTTCTTGAAGGAAGCGGGAGAAGAGTCCAGCTGCAGTCCAGGTTCCAGAGGGGAGTTGGTAGAAAGCCAGAGCGCTCATGGCGTGTCCTCAGGCTCTCCAGGGGAAGAGTGATCCCCTGGCTTCACCAATTACCAGCTCTAAGCCTCAGTACCCTCAGCTCAAAAGCTGGAGAAAATTGTTGTCCTGTTTCTGTCATTTTCACAAAATGAATGATAATACACATCCAAAGGGTCTGGGATGTCACAAGTGCTCAATAAACAGCCACAATTTTAGTTGTTATTATTAAAGAAAACAGCTTCTGAGAAATGCAAAACCAGAACACTCTTGAACAAGATGTATCTGGTTCCTTGCAAGAAATGGGAATGTGTCTTACTGGTGAGTTCAAGTCCATATTTACTATTACTGTTTACTCTGTTTGTGTGGATCTGGACAGATTGCTTCTAGAAGCCTCTCTGAGCCTCAGTTTCCTTATCCATGAAGTGGGCCTAAGAAAAGGGCCTGCCTTGCAGAGTTGGAGTGAGGAGCAAACTCTCAGAAGACTCCTAGAGACACCCTAGGGCATGATGGCCTGCAATAACATGCTTCCTGGTTGCCAGCAGGGCGACTGGTCCTCCACATTTCCTATTTAAGCTCTGGCTGACGCCCCCATCCTTCCCTCCTAATGAGAAGTCATATGCAAATGAAACACCACATGGACTGCGCTCAGCCAGGGCTCAGCGCCTGCTGAGTGCCCTGTCAAGGTTGGCCATTGTCATCAGTGTCAGTGTCACCATCACTGCTGTCCTCTATGGCTGGCAGTGGTGAGGACTTGATGTGGCCATGTTTTCAAAGGGACCTTCTGTCCCAGCTCTGTTGGGTACCATCACTGAATATTGCAATTTCTCTGTGCAGAGGAAGCTCGCCATTCCTCAGTCAGCTCAAGCTTGAAAGGACAGTCCTATGGAGGCACCTAATGAGAACTCATATGCAGTCCTAGAGTGTCTCTGGGAGTCTTCTGAGAGTTTGCTCATTCACAGCTTGTACATAAACATTAGGAGAGAAGGATAGGGGAGTCAGCTAGAGCCTAAATAGGAAATGTCGAGGACCAGTCCCACTGGTGGCAACCAGGAAGTATGTTTTTACAGGCCACCATGCCCAGTGCTGTGTTGCCACCAACATCCCCTGCTCCAGCAGACCAGAGGACAGGAGCCCAGAGCCCTGCACACCACGCAGGGGTAGAAGGATGTTTGTTCCAGCTTTGCATTAAGAAGGGAGATGGATTCCTAGTGATGGCCCACTGAAGCCAAGTCTGGTCCCCTCCTCCCTCTGATTCCCTCTTCGTGGGCTGCCTTGCCCTCATCTCAGCCCTCATTACGTCATGTGGCCTACATCCCTGTGGCAGAAGTGAGACTGCTCTTACAGCATAGGAAAGTTGACTAAGGGAATTACATTCAGAGACTGAACTGGAACCTTTTATCTGTGGCTTCCCTGTTTTTCTCCTAACACAAACGCAATGGACTTCTTACATATTGGCAGTTAGGAGAAGTGCATGCATGATATGGTAAAGCCATTAACCTGGTGTCCAGTGTCATCATCAACTGGATCATTAAGTAAGACTCATTAAGAGTCGTCTAACTGCAAGTAGACGGTTGTGCACCTTTGGGAGCTGGATGTCTAGAGCCAGAAGCATCTGTGCAGACTTCTATTTGTGATTTCCCTCATAGCCACTAGCCTGCTTGGAAGGAATCACACCTGTGTTAGTCTTTTTGGGCTCTTATAACAGAATACCATAAACTGGGCCGCATATAAACAACAGAAGTGTATTTCTAACAGTTCTACAGGCTAGGAAGTCCAAGATCAGGGCACTTGCAGATTCACTCGCTGGTGAGGATCAGCTTCCTGGTTCCTAGATGGCCATCTTCCTATTGTGTCATCTGGGGGAAGGGATGACGCAGCTCCCCGGAGCCTCTTTTTTATTGAGATGGAGTTTTGCTCTTGTTTCCCAGTCTGGAGTGCAATGACGTGATCTCTGCTCGTTGCAACCTTTGCCTCCCGGGTTCAAGAGATTCTCCTGCCTCAGCCTCCTGAGTAGCTGGGATTACAGGCATGCACCACCATGCCTGGCCAATTTTGTATTTTAGTAGAGATGGGGATTCTCCATGTTGGTCAGGCTGGTCTCGAACTCCCAATCTCAGGTGATCCACCTGCCTCAGCCTCCCGAAGTGCTGGGATTACAGGCGTGAGCCACTGTGCCTGGCCACACCTCTTTAGAAGGGCACTCAACCTATTCATGAGGGTTTCACCCTCATGACCTGATCACCTCCTAGGAATCCCACCTCTTAATACCATCACCTTGGAGGTTAGGATTTCAACATGAATTTGGGAGGTAAGGATGCACAAACATTCAGACCATATCAGCTCTTGGCCAGGCTACCTCCTAATAATACTGCCAAGCAAAATCAGATGGTGCAGGCGTGATAGAGCGGCACGAAGCTATTTGTGTGTTTCATAATTAGCATGTTTTGAAGGAAAACTTAGCTGTGATAAAGCTAGAAATTAGACTTTTTTTGCTCAGCAAATTAGCTCTCAGATTGCAAACCACATGAGTCCGTTCCACCACCCCCACCTTACTCCCACTTTCAGATATGAATCAGATGGTTTACTCTGTTCTACTTTCCTCTTGAGAAAAGGGAAGCAGGATCCAAACCTAATTAAGACAGCATTGCAGCTCTGTAACTAAATTCATTCATAGCCCAACTGCACTGGGATGCATGAGCTTCCTCTGGCCACCTCATCTTGCAAACCTGGTTCAAATAATTATCATTCATCATTTACTCTCGAGTTTAAGTTTCTAGAGACATTTTTAAAACTTAACTCTGCTCTTCTCATGCTTGCTGGGGCCACCATGCTCCAGTCACTTTGATCAAAACAGCACAGAGGCCTCTTACTAAGGCAAGCTTCTGAACATGCTCCTTATTAATTAACAGCTGCAGGCGTTTGGGATGTTCTATCCGAACGGTATTAACAGCCTCATCCTTTTGGTGGCCAGAACTGGAAAGCAGAAAGATCCCACCTGAAGCTTCTCTTTTGCGCTGTGTGCTAGCTCCCACCCCTCATGCAGGCTTTGGGCTTACCTGCCACGTCACTCACAGCTGTGTGACCCAGGACATTCAGAACCTCTCTGTGCCTCATTTGCCCCATCTGTAACAAGCTGGGTCACACAGTTCTTTCACAGGGTGATTCCTAGAGATTCATGGGTATTTGGAGATTCCTGCTCTGTGCCAGGCAGTGTGCTGGGTACTAGGGAGACAAAGAGAAGTAAGATCGAGGTTCTTGTCCTCAATAAATCCATGCTCTAAATCAGGGCTTCTCAGTCCGGGGCTTTGCACTCTCCAGGGGTATTTAGCAATAGGTGGAGATATTTTTGGTTGTCATGATGGGGTGTAGAGGGTGCTATCAGGATTGAACAGACAGGTGCCTGGGTTGCCGTTGAACATCGTACAATGCCCGGAATAGCCCCATGCCATGAACTGCCCACCTTGTCATGTCAGTGGTGCTGAGGTTGAGGAACCATGATCTAATAGACCAATCGAGATAGATAAACACATAATTTCAGCGCAGTGCAATAGGAGATATGAGAATTAAATAAAATATTTTATGTACAGGGGCCAGGACTTGGTAGTTCTCAGTGAAAGGTCATGCCCTGCAGCCCTTCATGCAGTGACCTGCTTCTGCGAGGACTCACATTGGTAGCAAATAGCCAGAGAAAGAAGGCAGTCTTTGCATTCACTACACAGGGAGTTATCACTCCAGGTCACCTAAATCTGGCTTGTGCGATCCAGTCCTGGTTCTTGGTTCCAGCTCTGTCAAAATGCCTGCCCATCTACACGTTACCAGGACCGCGGGGGCAGAGGGACCCCAGAATGAGAGCTGGGCCTGCTTGGGGAGAAGGCGACCTTCAGCAATGAGTATTCCTTTGCTCTCGCCTTTCCCTCTCTTCTAAACACTCCCATCCCTCACTGGAGCTCTGCTGGAGAAAATTATGAATGACTCACCAAGTGAATCACTGGGGAAAGCCCTCCCCGGGAGCTGTGGCTGAGAACCCACTCAGGCAACATAACTTCCTGCTTCCTTTCTTGCCTCTCCCCACAAAAATATTTAAAAATAAAATGGGAAATAGTTAAGATGACTTGCTGCAATAACTTTTATACTTTTATAATAAGAAAGTGAACATGTTTAGAGAATCCAAACTGGTGGGCTACCGGAATTAGCACACGGGGAGGTCGAGCACGATGAAGACTCTTCTGTTGCGTGGGCATCAGGCTCATTCGGAACCCACTGCTTCAGGCAAGTCATTCTCCTAAAGAGGCGAAGGCAGGGTGGGAAGAAAACGTGAGCCTAAGTCAGAGTATCCAGGGCCTTAAGACATCACTCACCCTCTCTGAGTATCTCGACGTTTCCTGGCTTTCAAAATGGGTTTGACGGCACCTTGCACTATTGTTTGGAGGGTAAAGGAGTTCAGGCACGTGAAGTGACTTTGAAAGTTGAACAGCCTCATACGATTATTGCTAAATGTTGGGGATAGCATAATAGCATCCTAGCTTTGTTTTCATCTTGCAAAAACATGTCTTGGAATAGTTATGGAGAGCCAGGCACGGTGGCTCACGCCTGTAATCCCAGCACTTTGGGAGGCTAAGGCGGGTGGATCACCAGATATTAGGAACTCGAGGCCAGCCTGGCCAACTTGGAGAAACCCCATCTCTACTAAAAATAATAAATATTAGCCAGGTGGGATGGCGCATGCTTGCAATCCCAGCTACTCGGGAGGCTGAGGCAGGAGAATCGCTTGAACCCCAGGAGGTGAAGGTTGCAGTGAGCCAAGATCATGCCACTGCACTCCAGCCTGGGTGACAGAGCAAGACTGTGTCTCAAAAAAAAAAAAAAAAGAGTTATGGAGGAAATGATGTTTGGGATTTGCTTTAACCTAACACAAGGTGGAGGAGTGGCGTCGGGCAGAGATGGAACCTTGACCATGAGCTGATGATGGCTGTGAGGAGTGAAAAGGATCTGTCCCTTCATTCTTCCAGTCTATTTTCTCTACTTTTATGTTTGAAATTTTCAACATCTGTTAGATATTTTAGGTATACTAAGCTATATACTTAAAAATGGTTAAGATGGTAAATTTTATGTTAGGGAAATGTTATCACATATATATATACACACATCCCTCTTTAAGAGTCAGTAATTGAAATCAGCAATATATAGGAGGCACAAGGAAGACAGAGAAGCAATCATATGAGAGGGAAAAAGAGCCAGGATCAAAGGGACACAGGCTTTTTGGCCCTTTTTCTGGTAATTTGTTAAGTACAACCATCGAAAGAAGCAGGGCTCTCCTTGGCTGGAGGCGCTAGGGAGTGAGCAGGGAACTTTGGCCAGGATGTTGGAACTGCCGTCCTGGGGCACGTGGACTGAGGTGGTTGAGGAGCACCAGGTGCTGCCCACATGCCAGGCCTGTACCTGCCAGGGAACATGAGGATGAAGATGGGTTGCCCCATCCTGGGGAGGCTCACTGTCTGCCCGGCAAGCATTCAGAGAGCTTATCAGCACATCGTCCTCTCAGATGGAAGATACTCACAGGACAGGCTGTAGGGTTCTGCATGCTGGCCTGTAGTTTGGACTTAGATGAAATGGGAGCTGCCATCACTCCCGTTTTTGCCTTTTAAGAAATAGATGTCAGGGAAAAAAAATACCTATCAGAAACAGAGTCGTCTGAAGCTAAGTTTCACCCATCTCGGAATCATTGTCCTCCAGTGTTAGATTTTCCAAAGTGATTGGTGGCACGAGGCGCGTTACCTGATGGACAGCACTGGCCCGGCAGTGTAGGAGGGAACGCAGGCCACTGGCAGAGCAGCAGTGCCTGGAGTGGGCTGTAGCCGCTCCTCTGGCCCCAGTTCTTTGGTTGTGAGACCTGGGGAGACGCCACTTCCTCTCTTGGGCTGTCCGCATCCTCACCTTGAAGGAAGGACTGGGTTGAATCTAAAGATTGATCTCAGGCAGCTGTGTCTGCGTTTGCTGTTGTTCCTGGCAGGCTGACCACACTGGATGTGTCTTAATCGTAATTGAGGGGTCCAGGCACGATGAGCTCTTGTTCCTTCTGTTGAGTAGCTTGCACTAGGACCTAGGGAGGTCTCTCAACCAGGGTCCTTTTATCAGCTGTCACCAAGGGCACAGTTAGTGGCATAGATGAGCCCTTCCTTATGATGCACTTTGTGTGAGATGCCTGGATAGCAAAGGCAACACTTGTACTGCTCATTTTCCCTCCTGGAGTCACAGAGCTTTTCAGTTGGGGTTCATAGGTTTCAGGGGATTTGGATGGTACAAAATGGAGGGCTTTTGGAAGAAAGGAGACATTCCCAAGCCCAGTAAGCATAACTACCATTCATTTTTTTCTCACAGGCTAATGCATTGTATATTTAAGAGGAGATTTGGCCCAACCCAACCTCAACCCATTATTTAATCAACTTTTCTTTCTTTTCTCTCTCTTTTTTTTCCTTTGTTGTTCCATTATAATCAACCGAACTCAGCCTTTCTTTAACAATTGCTGTCTCTGTCTCTGCTCTAGACTTAAATGAGTAGAAGGTCTCTGGGAGATGGTGCAGTAGGGGTAGTGGTCTTCAAGTTTGGCAATGGGTCTCTTTTTCTTTAAACAAAACCCTATTGGTTTTCTGAGACTAGCTAACAAATTCGTGCAAAAACTGTACTTTTGTCCACAACTTTGGTGGCTTAGAACAACAGAAGCTTATGATCTTGTGGTTCTGAACACCATAAATCTGAAATCAAGCAGAGCTGTGCTCCCCCCACCCCCCAGGAGCCGGAGAATCCGTCCTTGCCTTTCCACCTTCCGGTAGATCAGGTGTTCCTTGGTCTGTGACTGCGTGACTCCAGGCTGTGGCTTTACAGCCATCCTCCGCTCCCTCTCTTTTCTGTGTGTCAATTTTAAGGACACTTGAATATATGGGCCCACTAGGGTAACTCACGATGACCTCATCTCAAGATCTTTAACTTAATTACATCTGCAAAGACCCTTTTCCCAAATAAAGTCTCATTCACAGGTTCCAGGACATGGACATATTTTCCTGGGGACCATCATTCAACCCAGTACAAAAACCTTACACGAAAGAACAGAGAAAGGGGAGAGCTCTGGTTATATCACTGTCCCATTATCAGGACCTTGACCTCCACACATGCAGCTCCCACCCCTTTCCCTCATCCTTTGCCCAGTAAGCCATGCACCAAGGTTCCAAGTTTGAAAACCCGAGTTTTAGCAGAGAGAGCTTGGGAGACTTCGGAGTCAAAGACCTATGCTGGGAAATGGACCTGGAGTTCGCGCAAGCCAACCTGACCTCTCGGTCTCATCATCTGTGAAAAATGAGCTGTTCAGGTCTACGCTGCAGTGCCATCACAAAGTCTAAATGAGAGCCTTAGTTCTTGGGTCATTTCCAGGGCTCGGTAGCATGAGTTTCCTGTGTCCTCATCCCACGACATTCCACCCCATGGAAGAGCTGTTGGGATGTTATGGGAATACTTCTGACTTCACAGAAGTGTGGGTTCCGGAACCAGTGGAAAGAAAGTTAATTCTGGCTTTCAGAGGAAACCAAGAGCTCTAAAATCATAGGGTTCAGGTTTTCATCTTTTCCTTTGGCAGAAAAGAGAGCATTCTTCAAGCTCATTCAATTCTAAGTACCAGATGATAAGCCATGTTAGATTCCAGTGATCTCCCCGCATCCCTTCCTGCTTATACCACAAGTGGATTGTGGGCCAAGCCAGGGTTTGATATCGATTGCACTTTGGTGGCTTTTGAGTAGTTTCTCAGCTCCATCTCATCTAGTGACATTTTAGACTGGATGCTTCTTTGTGGTGGGGACTGTCCTGTGCTTTGCAGGTTCAGCTGCATTTCTGGCCTTTACTCGCTAGATGCCAGTAGCAACCCAGCCCACTGTGGCAAGCAAAACTGTCTTGAGACATGGCTCCGTGTTTCCTGGCGGGCAAAGTTGCCCCTGGTTAAGAACCAGTCCTTGACAAGAACGTATCCTTGAGGCTAGGTGCTGTGGCTCACACCTGTAATCCCAGCACTTTGGGAGGCTAAGATGGGTGGATCACCTGAGGTCAGGAATTTGAGACCAGCTGGCCAACATGGTGAAACCCCGTCTCTACTAAAAATACAAAAAGTGAGCCAAGCATAGTGGCAGGCACCAATAATCCCAATTACTCGGGAGGCTGAGGGTGGAGAATCACATGAACCCAGGAGGCGGAGGTTATAGTGAGCCGAGATCGTGCCATTGCACTCCAGCCTGGGCAACAAGAGCTAAATTCCTTCTCAGGAAATAAAGAGAATCAACCTTCTTTCAAGCCAGCCTATCACATATCAGAACTAAATCATCATTTTCCTTACAATTTTTTTAAAGGCCCACTTTGCTGCCTGCCCATTGCTGATGCAGGAACTCTGACCCATTCACTTCCGTTAACCCCAGCCTGAAAGTTGCAGTCAGAGCCAGACTTGGCCTTCCTGCTGTGCACAATTTGTCTCTTCCCTCTTCTTCATCTCTAAACAAAACCAGAAGTGATTTTCCAGAAGAACAAGCCTCATCTTGTTTGTTCCAGTTAGCAGGATCGTTTATCAAACACTGATCTCAGGTGACCTGCCCAGGTGAACGTGGTGTGCTCCAAAGGTCTGCTATGCGTCTGTCGTGTAACCTTTCTCTCTTGTTGTTGTTTTTGTTGTTGTTGTCTTGAGACGGACTCTCACTCTGTCACCCAGGCTGGAGTGCAGTGGCACAGTCTCGGCTCCCTGCAACCTCCAACTCCCTGGTTCAAGCAATTCCCCTGCCTCGGCCTCCCAAGTAGCTGGGATTACAGGCACATGCCACCATGCCTGGCTAATTTTTTTTGTATTTTTAGTAGAGATGGGGTTTCACTATGGTGGCCAGACTGGTCTCAAACTCCTGACCTCAAGCAATCCACCTGCTTTGGCCTCCCAAAGTGCTGTAATCCTCGTAAAGGATTATAGGCATGAGCCACCGCTCCCGTCCCTTGTTACCTTTTAAAGAGGAGACGTTCCTCAGCAACACCTGGCCTCCCTCTTCCAGCCTGTGAGTTAGAACCCTGATGCTCAGATTTCTCTAGAGGAACACACTGCCTGCAAAGATGAGTTTTCCAGAAAAGCCATCTTCAAGGATGGAGACACAGAGAATTGAAGCAACTCACGTTGATTCAGTCTGGGAATCTTGAGATAACCGACAAGCATGGCAGTGGGGGTGGCCAGGAGCTGACATGGCTTTCTGGTAGGCACCCCCACACCCTGCTTCCTCCCTGTGCTGAGTGTGATCACTTCCGCCCCTTCCGGAAAGTTCTTCACGCCTGTGGCATAGGGCCAAGAGTAAGCTACATTCTGGGTCCTCTGGATGCCTGGGTTGGTGAGATGCTTGAAAAAGTTTTGGCAGTTTGATCAGATGAAAATCCTAGAAATTGAGACATGAGGACTCTCCAGTCTTCCTTCCTGCCACCCAGGAGGAATGCCCTCCCTTCAACCCTGGTACGTGGGCACTTGGCCTCCACTTGAATACCCTTGGTAGCGAGCAGCTCACTACTCCTCTGAAGACAACCAGTCCCCTGTGCTCCATGCTCCTTGTCACCCGCTATCTGGACTGCCTCCTGAATCCGACGCTGGTTTCTGGAGGGAAGCACAGTGCTTGAGCCCCTATTCCCCACGACGGCACCCCAGCCATGCTGCCTGCTCATTCTGCTTTTGGCAGCTAAACTTCTCCAGCCCTTCAGTTATTCATGGCAGGACTTCTAGATTCTTACCTCTCCCAAAAGCCCCCCCAGGAGGTCATCCAGCATGGTATGGCTCCCTCTAAATGTCATATTCCAGACTGACCACACGGGGCACTGACCATATGAGAATATGGATACTGTCCCTTTGTAACCCTGACCCTGTTAATGCCACGAAGGTTGCATGGACTTTTGGGATAAGTGTGTGACTCGTGGGGACTCACGCTGAAACTGCATTCCACGGCAGCTCTTCCTGCCTTGAGCTCTTGCTCCATACCATCCTCAGCCTGTCCTAAACTTCTTGCAGGTGAATGCTGGCTCCCTTTCAGACAGACAGTTTGGCCATCTTGAATCCTCATTCGACCTCCCATGTACTAATCTTCCCTCTCAAATGGGCACAACATGCCAGTGTATCCGTCAGACATGCAGCAAATGGTATAGGAGAGACCCTTCGGCACACTGGCTGAGACCTCCATCCTGCTCCACAAGACTTCGCATACCTCCTTCATGGCTTTCAGATGCTTCAGCTGGCTCTGTATCTCAGCCTCACGCGTGGTTCCCTCTCTCGTTCTGTGTCTCAGCCTCACGCGTGGTTCCCTCTCTCGTTCTGTGTCTCAGCCTCACGCGTGGTTCCCTCTCTCGTTCTGTGTCTCAGCCTCACGCGTGGTTCCCTCTCTGTTCTGTGTCTCAGCCTCACGCGTGGTTCCCTCTCTTGTATAGTGAGTGAGTGTTTTTGTCCGGTCTGTACTTGCCTTACAATATAATGTGTTCATGACTTGCCTTCAATCTAATCAGCCTCCCAACCCTATGAGAAAACAGCAGAGAAAATGAAGTTGGTCTGTCATGATTTGTTCCTGCTGAACTCTGTCTACTTCTGACAGTGACGGCTCCCTGCTTGCCAAACATGAAAATCCAGAGTTTAATAATCCACCCTCAGTTTTCACCAGGCTTCGAAATCAGCAGACTGTTATGTCAGCAAGCAGCCATGTCGCCCTTAGTGATAAATCAGGGTGGACTTTGCATTTCACTCACACCTTGACTGTTTTCCACAGTTTGTCAAACAAAACCCATGGTGTAGGGGTCTGCTGGAGGTGAGGTTGGAAAGGGGTGAGAAGGCATTGGTTGCTTGCAGCTGGTCCCAGCCTAGCCAGCACCTCTGCAGTCTGCTCTTCCCAATCAGGACCTCAGGACACCATCCCTGCCTCTAGACAGGAGGGATTTCTGCAGCTGCAGCCCATGTTCTGTGCATGTTCAGGACTTTTCCCAGATCCAGGACATAGGTTTGATGTTAGGATTTCTGCTTTATCCTAGAATCTCAGCTCCAGTCCCTATCTTCTGCTCTATGTGTGATCACTGAGTCTCTACTCGTCTGTTCCTACACAGGGCCTGGAGAGGAATCCATGGATAGACAGTGCCCCAGGGACCTGCCGCTAGCCCACCCACCCTTCCCCCAGAGCCTGATTCTCATTCTTCTCAGCTTTGTTCTGGTGCTCCTGGGCCTTCCTGGACACTGGACACCAGCACCAGAGCCAGGGCAGCCCCCACCGGTCAGCACACACTCGGAGGGAGGCTCTGGGCCCGATCCCCACCTGTGCCCAGAGCCCCATCTGTGTGTAGTTGCACAGCCTGGCCTGAAGGCCCTGTCCCTCCATGACAATGCCAGGCCAAGGTCAGGGAGCCCGTGAGGGCCTAAAACACGGAACGAGTGTGATTCAATAGGTTTCAGGAAGATGAACCAAGTTAAATACAGACTGTATGAGATTGGGGAGTGTATTCGTCCATTCTCACACTGGTAATAAAGACATTCCTGTGACTGGGTAGTTTATAAAGGAAAGAGGTTTAATTGACTCAGTTCAACATGGCTAGGGAAGCATCAGGAAACTTACGATCATGTCAGAGAGAAAGCAGTCACTTCCTTCTTCGCATGGTGGCAGGAAAGAGAAGTGCGGGGAAAACCCCCTTATAAAACCATCAGATCTCATGGGAACACATATTCATGAGAACAGCATGAGGGTACCCACCCTCGTGATTCAGTTACCTCCTGTGGGGTCCCTCCCACAACACGTGGGAATTATGAGAGCTACAATTCGAGATGAGATTTGGGTGGGGACACAGCTCAACCATATCAGGGAGGTTGCCCTGTGCTTGGGGTAATAACTAGAAGGCCTCCCTTCCCTTCTTGGGCTTTTCAGAGATGGTCATTTTTTTTTCATAGACACAGATAGGACCTGCAGTGATTACCACAGACCCCCGCAGAGTCATTTGCCCCGCCATGTCCTCCTACAGGTGGGGAAGCCACCCTCAGAGGAGCATGCACTGCACTGCTCCAGCCTCGCTGGGCAGACAGTCCCTGGCATGAGAAAGTGTCTGGCTCCCTCTGGTGACCAGAGGAAGTGCCTGAGCTTTTGCCACCATTTCCACGGGTGGTGGAACACGAGGTGAGGGCGCATAAACGAAGGCCCAGGGGTCCCCCACACTGTGGATGTGGGGTGGAGTCCCAAGTAGAGGCCTCATGCCACTTAGGCGGAGTCCTGTCTCCCTCAGGACCCTGGGCTTCCCAGCACCGTCAGGGCTATGGCTCCGAGCAGGGTCTTCAGCACTCTGCAGGTGCTGGTGCCTTTGGAAGTAATTAGATTTCTTTAAAATTAATTGAGAGTTAGAGGGATTTCCAAAGCCCTCAACATTCTGCTGCCATTTCCCCTTTCTGGGTGGAAGAAGGACAGGATTCTGCAAGCCCTGGGCTCCTAAGCCGTTGTGTGGCCAGAAGCTGGTCACCTAATTTTTCTGTGCCTTCATTTCTTCATTTGTAAACTGGTGATGAAGACATCTGCCTCTCAGGGTTGTGAGGATTAAATTCTATGTGGTGTCTGAAGTCCCTAGCACATGGTGGGTATTTAATGAAGAATGACTTTGTTGTTGCCATTAGTGATGGCATCACTGGGGCTGGATTCAAGGTAGCAGCGGGCTTTCCACTCTGGAGCAGCAGAAACAGAGTTAGGTCACTATATCCCCATTGGGTGAACACCTGAGCATATTAGTGAATGAGGGTGCGAAATACTGGAAACTACACAAACTGGCTTTTGGGAGCACCAGAGCTGGCTAGCACAGGGCCTGACCTGGGTCTTTCCCTTGAGGCCTGGGCTCATCCTCAAGGTTTTCCGAGCCTCAGGGACTTCCACAGCAGCACTCCTTAGCAGGCATCTCCCTGCAGCCACATAGCCTGTGCAGGACACTCCTGAGCCCAGGAGCAGCCATGCCCCCTCTGTTGGCAGGTCATAGCCTGGCTTCGATGCACCTTTTCCATAGGCAGCTGCAGCTCAGCCCTCCCCTGCACAGCCACACCACTGACCCTTGGCTTGTTTGCAGAGGCCTCCCTCTACCGTCTGCCTTGCATCTTGGGGCTCTCCCACACCTCTCTTTGCCCCGGCTGTTCCCTGCCTTCTTTCTCTCCTTTCTCCCCTTTATTCCTCTGCTTTGTATATGGTTGAGCTTCCCACTTACTGTATATGTATCGTTGGACAAGTTACTTAATCTCTGTGCCTCAGTTTCCTTACCTGTAAAATGAGAGTGTATCTGTGCATAAGGTTGCAGAGGGTGTTAAATGACATAGTACATGGAACGTTCTAGAACTCAGTCCTGAGTTCACTAGGCATCAGCACCGTCATACTCACTTGCAGTATACCTGCCTCAAAACCCAACTCTGGCCCTGTGAATGGCATATTTTCCTCACTGATGTGCTGTGGCTCATCTGCCATACTTCAGTTTGCGCCCCGTGAGAAAACAGTTTATCTTGTGTACCACATTTAAGAAACTTATTTCCAAGCCTGCCCTCTGCTAGGCATGGTGAGGCGTCCAGCGATAATGAATAAAAGGGTCCCACAGGTCAGAGCTCCCTGCCAGTTTTCCACCCGGCTGGTCCTAACCAGGGAGCCATGCCCATGAAGGTGCTGATTTTATCCTGACATCTGGGCACCCAGGGATGGCTTCATTCACTTTCCTTGAGTCGCCACATGCATCTAGTACTCCATGCCACTAGGGGGCACACCACAGCTTCCATTACCCTGTTACATACTGCCCCACGTGAGCCTCGCGCTGGTCTTGGGAGCTGTGTTAGTCTCCTGGGGCTGCCATGACAACGTGCCATAGGCTGGGTGGCTTCAACAACATACGTCCGTTTTCTACAGTTTTGGAGGCTGAGATGGTGGTGTTGGCAGTGGCTCTCCTGAGAACTCTCTCCTTGGCCAGCGGATGGCCAGCTTCTCGCTGTGCCCTCATGGTCTGTCCCGTGTACAGGAGCATCCTTGGTGTCTCTGGGTCCAGATCTCTAAGGACACCCATCAGATTAGATCAGGGCCCACTCTAAGGGCTTCATGTTAATGCAATAACCTCTTTAAAAGCCCTGTCTCTGAATATAGTCACATGCTGCGGTCTCTGGGGCCAGGGCTTCAACATGGATTTGAGGGGACACAGTCAAGCCCATAATGGGGAGAGCCAGGCAGGTGGCTGCCCTGTGTTCCAGATGGAGCTGCGGAGACTTTGAGGGGTGCGTGCCTTGAGCACAGCCTGCTGCTGCTGCCAAGTGGCCCTGCAGAGCTTTGAAGCCTGAACCGGACCAAGCTCCTGCCGTCTCTACGCTACCCCTTGCTGGGGGCTCCAGTGTGGATAGCAGGGAGCCTGCAAAACCCTGCATCTGAGAGGATGTCCCTAGAGAGCTTCTGGGAGGACCCCACTGGGCTCACATACAAAATGCGGGCCCTTATGGAAGGCACAAGCTGTTGTTTCTGGGGATGGATTTCCTTCCTGTGGCTAGGCAGCCAGACTGGCATATGGCCTTGCTCTTGTAAGACCTGGCTGGGGCTGGGGAGGAAGAATAGATGCTTCTTTCAGCTGGGTTGAGAAGCCCAGATTGGCAACAGTTGCGGCTTTGACCAGCTGCAGATCCTCCCTGAGCAACCTAAAGTCCTCTACTTTTGTGGGATGGCATTGCTATACAAATTATTCTCCATGATGCTGAGACTGCCTACTCCTCCCAGGCCTGGGGAGTAATCAGTTTACAGTTTGACAAACATGGGGTCTCTCCTCCAGGCAAAGGGCTGTACTGCCTCTATGGGAATGCTGAATTTTGCTTTTTTATAAAGAGAGTCTGTGCTTTTCCTGAGCCTACAATTATTATGGCATGCCCAATACATGGACCTTTTTTTTTTGCATCTAGGTGGGCTAGAAGCAGAACTATAGAAAAAGTCTCAGGTCACATGCTATGACAGAAGAGGGGAAGTGAAGGAAGAGAGAAAATCTAGGAAGTCCCCTTGGAGGAAGTGGTTTTTAAGGCAGGCTTTGAATGAATGGTCAGGCTTTGATGCTCTGTTGGGGCCCTGGAAGAGAAGGAGAAAGTGGGCTGAAGACCAGCATGAGCAAGACCCACAGACCAGACGGCACTAGGGCCATACTCAGTGCCCCAGAGGCCACACGGGGTACACCAGGCAAGAGTTCTGTGCTGAGCACTCAGTCGTGGCAGCATGCATGCTCCTTTGGCTGTCTCCACAAGAGATTCGGGTTTTGTCACCACACTCAGTGACTTTGGTCTGGCCACATTTGGTGAATGACTGCTCTTCCACCTTCCCTGGTGAATATCAAATGGTATCCATATTCTTCCTTTAACTCACATGCCCTGATGCATTTTATTTTATTTCTTTTTTGGAGGGGGGCATTTTTAATTTTCATGGCTACATAGTAGCCATATATATTTATGGGGTCCACCAGATTTTTTGACACAGACCTACAATATGCGATAATCACATCAAGGTAAATGGGGTTTCCATCACCTCAAGCATTTATCATTTCTTTATGTTACAGACATTCCACTTAAACTCTTTCAGTTATTTTTAAATGTAAAATAAATGACTGTTGGCTTTAGTCAACTTATTATAATATCAAATACTGGAATTTATTTATCCTGTCTCTATTTTTGCACCTCACCCGCCACCTTCCCAGCCTCTGGTAACCATCATTCTATTCTTTACCTCCAGATGCGTTTTGGGTGCCAACTATTTCTTTGGTCCGTGCTGGTGTCAGTGGTGGTGCTTTTTTTTTTCTTCTTGAGACGGAGTCTTGCTCTGTCACCCCGGCTGGCGTGCAGTGGTGCAGTCTTAGCTCACTGGTGTGATCGTGGCTCACTGCCACCTCTGCCTCATGGGTTCAAGTCATTCTCCCTGCTTCAGCCTCCTGAGTAGCTGGAATGACAAGGGCTCAGCGCAATGCCCAGCTAATTTTTGTATTTTGGGTAGAGATGAAGTTTTCGCTGTGTTGGTCAGGCTGGCCTCAAACGCCTGACCTCGGGTGAACTGCCTACCTCAGCCTCCCAAAGTGCTGATTACAGGAGTGAGCCACTGTGCCCAGCCCGCTGGTGGTGCTTTTTAATGGGAAATTCGGGCTAAGGGCAGCAAGGGCAGAGGCTCACTCCAGTTGAGCGTTCTCCACCTGTCTGCAGGTAGATCCACCTGGGGACTTTGGGAAAAGCCAACATCCCAGTCTGTACTGAAGACCAATTTCGTCCTCCTCTCCAGGAGTGAGACCTAGGGATTAGTAGTTTCTTTATACAAGTTTCCCAGGTGAATCCAATGCGCAACCCAGTTTGAGTTCCAGTGATGTATCTAATTTAAGAGGTCAACAGGTGCGGACATGTGGGAAGGGGCACATATGCTGTGGCTGTCACAGACTGTATGGATTCCGTAACATGAGTGTTTTGTTTCGTTTTGTTTATAAGCTTTGTGATGGAGATAATTCTATTACACGAAGTATCTAACACCTAATATGTGCTCAATAAATGGTCACCTCCTCACCCTCTCCTTCCCTGTTCACCTCCTCCTCAGACATAAGCAAGGTCAGTTACGTAATACTGGCAGGCTGTTGGCAGTGGGCACCGGATAACTGTGTATTGCGTGTTTTGCAGGTTTCCTGCTGTTTTGGGGTCATGTTTTATTCATGTACGTATGATGCAGAACGCTCCCTCTGAGGGGAGAACTTTCAGCCTGCAGATTGCAAGATGTGGCATACATTTGTATAAATTGAGGGCACGGAAGGCAAGTGGGAGATGAGAAGCGCAGAGCCCTGATGTAGGGTTTCACGGGCATCGAAGAAGTGGAAGCCAAGGATGTTCAAGCCGCCTGAAACTGCTCTTCTTTTCTAGGTTGACACTGCCCTCTAGTGGGGCAGAGCCACACAGCCAGCCTGTGTTTTCTCATTCCTCCCACTTGAGAGAACCATCTAGGGTTAAAATTCCTGCAGGTCCAGCTAAAGAAACAGCCTAGGGAGACCAGCCATGCACACCCCAATTCTTGGACTCACTGTTTCTGAAACACCCAAGATAATTCTAGAAAGCATCTATTTCATGCCAGACGTCAGAAGCTTTGCATGCATTACATATCATTCTCACCGTTTGCAAGGTCGGTGACTCTTCCTCCCAGACTCAGAGTTGGGAAATGAACCCTGCAGAAATTGAACCATAGAACCAAGATGGCAACTTGGTAGGAATCAGCCTTGGCTGATTCTCAAGCCTTCACCACTATGCCACGATACCTGCTCTTTCTCGAGGAAGTAGATCCTGGAGTCCTGAGTTCAAATCTTGCACCATGTACAAGCTTTGTGATGTTGGTGCAACTGACTGATCTCTCTGCTTTTCTGTATTCCCATCTACAAAAAGAGTAGCATAAACTCACCTAGTCAAGGCATAGTGAGAATGATTGTTTGACCTTGAATAGATCAGAAAGCACAGAGAAAGAGCTGAAGAAAATGATTGCCTCTGGATGGTAGGAAAACAGTGTGTTTTCCCCCTGCCAAGTGCATTACATTTATAATCAGACCAAATGACCATTTTCCTTGTAAAGAAGTAGAAACCTGCACCCATGTGGACCAGCCCTGTGGGGTATTGTAGAAGTGATCGTTTTCTTCTGTTCCTCGAAGTTGAGTTAACCAAATCTGCAGATCCCTCTAAAGAAAACCTCAGGCTTCCCCCTGAAGGGATCTCTCATTTTTTCAAGTACAGAAGCCTCAGCTCTGCCCTTCCACTGGCCGGCTTGGTGTCATCTCTGTCACTGCTAAGAAGTCAGGACCGACTGTCATGTGAGAGCTCACTGTCCTCGGGTGCCCTCCCTCCCCGCAGTCAGGAAGGGATCTGAGCAGGGGCTTGAGTGCTGGGCAGCATGACTCCTGGGTGCAGTGCGTTCCTCCTCTACCACTCTGCCAAGGACAGCTGAGAAGTGCCAGGTCCTCACAGTTCAGTGTTCCATCAGCACCTGAAATTCCATTGCAATAGATAATTGTACTGTTCAGAAATACATTCTTCAGAGAATCATACTTGTTTCTAGGCTTTCTGTCATTAGGAGAACTGTGTTAGGGATTTATTAAAAATTACTCACAAGAAATAAGTCTTTTACATAGAAACAGACAAGAAGGGAAGATCGACGTGGATATCGTGTTTCTGGGTGGTGAGAGATGGTCATTTGTGCTGTCGCCTTTGTGATAACGATTGCTAAAATTTATTAAGCACTTACTGTATGCCAGGCACTGTGGAAGGCCTTTGTGAGGCATTAATCACTCAAAACCTCAAATGAATCCTTCGAGGTGGATACTGTTAACCTCACTCAGGTGAGAGTATAGAGGCCCAGAGTAGCTAAGTGCTTTTGCCAAGGTCACACAGCCAGTGACTGCAGACCCTGGCCATCCAGCTCCAGGATCTTCGTTCTTGGCCACTGTGTTACTCGGCTTCTCTATGCTTGGTTTATTCTCAGATCATCCTTCTTGAGCATGTGCTGCTTTTAAAATGAAGAGAAGGGAGTTTGTTTTCAGGTTCCATGAGTGAAAAAAGCATAGGAAGAAAGACAGTACAAAGATAATGATGCTTAAAGGGAAATATGAGAATGATGCTTATCCTTCACACAATCCTGTATTCTCCACTTTCTCTAAAATAAGCCTAGTTTACCTAAGTGATTGAAAAAGTCATCAGACAAAAGAAAATCCTGCTTTCAGAGGCACCAGAAAGAAGAACAAATAACAGCTAATGGTTTTTCAGAATGTCTGTGTTCCAGGAATTGATCAGAACCATTTTCCATGCACTACGTATTTGACCCTCAATAAACCTTTAGGAGGTAGGGACTGTTGTCATCCCATTTTACAGAGGAGGAAACTGAGGCCGAGGGAGCATTTGTACCATGCTCACAGACACACCAGTCCAGAAGAGCCTTGACACCAATCCTCCCTCGAGGCCAGTGGTATCTCCGTGTCCTTTCCCGCCCCAGGAGACTGAGGGTCAGAAACACGAATGGGTGCCTCTGATGACAAAGTGAGTAGGAGAGTTGATGGCAGTCCCTGGGTTTCTGGGTGACCTGTTTGGCTTTGCTTTCACAGGTATAAAGAGGTCATGCTAGCGGGTAGTAGATGCCTGCCCTTCCCTGGGAAGCCTGTACTCCTCTCACCCAGCCCCACAGGCTGTTCATGTGGGAGCCACGCCCCATGCTACACTTTGACAAGGAGATAAATGAAGGATCACATGGCAGGGTCAACATTTTCCTCAATGCGGTGTGCACCACCATAGCCAGCCAGTGTTGCCATCTCTTCCAAGAGCAGGCCTTCCAGTGAGCCTGCAGGAGACCCAGGCCAGGTGGAAGCAAGGAGAACAGAATGGGTACCATGGTGTCGTCCGCTGGGGGCATCAGTGGAAACGGATGTGTATGCAGTGCTTCACCTGTGCCGGGACTGGGCTCCAACAGTCACTCTCATTTGTTACTCAGCACAGCCCTATAAAGTGTCTTATTAGCACATTACTTTTCAGATGCAACAGACCAGCATAGAGAGGCTGAGGGGGGCACCTCTCAGGTCTCCAAACAGTTAGGTTCCTAGTACTTGGATCCACATCCAGCCCAGCACTAGAACCCACTCTTAACCCCACCCTACCTGCCCTCTGAAGGGCGACTGGGCCTCCCTGCTGTAAGTTTCGATTTCGGAGTCATGTCCCTACATCTGAATGGCCTCCTCAATTCAAGGAGCTGCCTTCCAATAGCAAAGTTTGCTTGTTTTTGTTCTTTAACCCTGTCTGTTTGCACTTGAGCTAACTGGGACTCAGTTTTGCTCGGCTTTTTGTGGTTAAGCTGGGAAACCGAGTGTCCTGGGGCAAGCTGCTTAGGTGGGCCTCATTCCTTCTTGGATGCCACTGGGATGGTAGCACCCAACCCATGCATAGTTAGGAATCCTGAGATAACGTCTGAATCACATAGTCCAACGTCTGGCGTCACACAGCAAGCACTCAAATAGCCGTTTGTGTGTATGTATGTATATCACACATGTGCATACATGTGTATGAAAAACATATAAATTGTTTTCTTGCATGAAACAGGTATATACAGCTTACAGATCGTTATGAAACAAAGACCTTCTAGATGCAGTCCGATCACGGGACTCACTGAGGCGACTTACAGGGTCAGGCCAGGTATGTGTAGCCAGAAGATTTGGAAAATACAACCGGAAACTTGGAACTTTCTGGTCCATTTTCCATAAGTGGTGTTAGGACAATTTGCAGCAACAGTGGAGAGAATGAGCCTCCATGTAGTCTAACAGATCAACCACAAAACTGGCATTGGAAATCGCTCCTCTCCACCTCTGCCGAAGGACCCTCCCTTCCACCAACAGTAACCGCAGTCCTGACTGCCGGAATATTCCTTTTCCTGGTTTTCTTCATAGTTTGACTCCCTGTCACTGAAGCGTTAACTTTGCTGTTTGGAGTACCGCGGAAGTAGAATTACAGCAGCACGTGTTCTTGTGTTCGGCATTACATCTTTCAGCCATGTTGTGGTTGATGTGTTGATGATCACCTGTGGATGATCTGTTTTCTTAACTGTGGAGTAACTGTAGAGTATGGAGAAGTGACAGTATGTTTTCTCTTCTACCATGGATGGGCATTTGGGGTGTTTCCAGTTTGGAAATCTTAAAAACAGTGCTGGTCAAAGCATTCTTGGATGCTTCTCCCTGTCCGTCAGCACACGTTCTGTGGGGTGTTTTCCAAGGACTCAGAATCGTGCATCATTGGATTGGTTTATCTTTACTTTTTCAGATGCTGCCAAGTTCTGCCAAGGTATTGTCCAGTTTACACTCCTACCCGCAGTGTAAGGGAGCCTCAGGTCTTTGCCAACACTTGGTAGTGTCAGAATTTTTAACCAGCTGAAAATGCACTGGTATTTAATTGGGGTTTAAATAAATGTACACTTCTCTGAATTCTAATGAGACTGATTGACCATTTTCTTGAATATTGTTGTTCTTTTGGATTTCTTGTTTTGGGAAATGCCTATTAAGGTTTCTGTCAATTTCTCTCCTAGTTTGTCTCTTTCTCATCAATTTGTAATAGTTTTTATATAGTCTATATATGAACTCTTTGTTTCTTACATGTATTATAAAAATATATGTTAAGCATGTATTTTCCCACATTTTCACAATCTTGGTGAACTCCTCTGGTGAACCAGCTTCATTCTGATGAATGAAACTGTTAATTGTAATGTACTGCAATCTTTTCTTTCAACAGCTAGTGTTTTTTAAGTTTGGTTTCAGAAATCTTTCTCTACTCCCAACATCACAAAGGTACTTTACTCTGTCATTTTCTAGAAGCTTTTATATTTTCCTTTTCACATTTAAGTTCTCGGATTCACCTGGAATTGGTTTTTGCACATGTCACGAGGTGAGGCTCATTCTCACCTCTATAGTTGCAGATTGTCCTAGCACCCTTTATGGGAAAGACCATTCTTCTCCCATTGTTTTGCAATGCGCACTTTGTATAAAGCCAGTGTCCGTAAGGGGCTGTTATTGGGCTGTCTCTTTTGCTTCATTGCCGTATTTGTTGTTTCCTGCGCCAAAAGCACCTTGGCTTTAAAAGAAGTCCTGACACTCAACAGGGAAAGTCTTAACAGCAGGTGTGTGTCTTCACACGTCTAGAGTGGTCTTGATCCATTTTTATAAACAATTTAGAATCTGCTCATTGCATTCCACAAACACGAAATGTTCCCTAGTACTTTTATTGTATCAGTAACAGTATTAAAGTTGAATAATTCTTTCTGGATCAGAAAATTCCAAGTTTCCAGTTATATTTTCTAAATTCTTCTGGTTACATGCACCTGGCTTGACCCTCTATGTAGCCTTAGTGAGTCCCACAGTTGGATTGCATCTAGAAGGAGGTACATCAAATAGGAGAGTCCACAGCACAGACAGAGACGTCCACAGAAGGCCTTGGGGAAAGAGCGCTGGTCAGGGAAAGAGGAGGTTTGGGTCTGAGTCCCAGCTCTGCCCCCAAGTGGCCAGGTGAGCTTGGGCAGGCCACTGCCAAGAAGAGCCTCCCACTGCTTCCTCTGCACAGCCGCTGTGAGTGCGCGCATCCACACATCCTTTCAACAAAGGACAAACTTACTGTCCATCAGCACTGGGGTGAAATAGGAGCATAAAGAAGAATAAGACATCATCTCTAGTTCAGGGGCTTAGCATCTATAGCAGTGTCTCTTGGACTGTGCTGCAGTGAACACAGTCAACACCAGGTCTGACAAATGGCGCACAAAAAAATGTTTTGTGGTCAAATAACACAAAGCCTTCGTGCAGTATTCCATTCACGCATATTAGCCTTTATGAGAGCTGAGAAGTCTTGGAGTTTAACCCAGGTTTGCTTACGATTGTATTAGTTTTCTATCATTGCTGTAATAAATTATTGCAAACAGTGTAAAACACAACTTTGTTATCTGATGCTTCTGGAGGTCAGACATCCATATTGGGTCTTACTGGGCTAAAATCAAGGTGCTGGCAGGGCTGTGATCCTGTACAGAGGAGAAAATCTGTTTTCTTACCTTCTCCAGCTTCCAGAGGCTGCCCACGTGCCTTGGCTCATGGCCGTCCACCATCTTCAAAGCCAGCGTGACTAGTGAGCACTTTCTCATGATGTCGTCTCTCTGGTTCTGCCATCACATCCACATTTCTGACTCTGACTCCTTCTTCTGCATTTCAAGGGTCCTTGTGGTGAGATTCTGCCCACAGGGACTCTCCAGTATAATCTCTTCATCTGTTATCTTAATTCCCTTGGTCACTTAAGGTAACCTAGTTGCAGGCTCCAGGGATGGGAATATGCAGGCCTTTGGGGGCCATTATTCTTCCTGCCACAGCAGTGGAACCCCTGTGAGTCCGCTCACCCCACCTTTAAAGCACATCTGACACTGTGTGGCACATGGTGTGGAGAACTCGGTGCAGGGCAGGGTCTTTCTCTAGTCTCCTACCATCATGTACGGTCATCACTCCTGATATCATATGATAGATTTGTGTTTGTTGCCATTCTTCTTCACACTCCACAAGGGTGCGGTTTTCATCTGTTTCGTTCACTGCTGTATCCCATATTGTTCACTTGCTAACGTAGTCCGAGCAAGTAGGAGGTTCTCAGTGGGTCTTTGTTGACTAAGAGTGGTGGAAAGTCTCCCTAATAAGACCGCAAGCTTCTTGAGGGCAAAATTCTTGTCCAAGTTATCTTTTCTTCCCCAGGGGTCAGAGGTGACTGACCTCATCTCTACTACAAATACCAAAAATTAGCCAGGCGTAGTGGTGGGTGCCTGTAATCCCGGCTACTCAGGAGGCTGAGACAGAAGAATCTCTTGAACTCAGGAGGTGGAGGTTGCAGTGAGCCAAGATGATGCCATTGCACTCCAGCCTGGGCAACAAGAGTGAAACTCAGTCTTAAAAAAAAAAGATTTTGTAGTGTGGGAGAACCAGACCTCATGGTTCCAAAACACCATGAGATCGTTTTGGGGGTCATTTTCTTAAGGAATGTATCATAGTCATACTTGGACTAATCTGTCATGATCAGAAACTCTTCATCATCCAGGCATAAGTGGAGATAATAAGCTTCTCAGGCAAATTTGCATCCGAGGGTCCCAACTTTCTTGGTTCACAGAGCCCCGAGTCCAAAAGAAACACGTAGCGGTTTTGTTGAGCAAGCATCTAGGCTCATATTGCTTAATAAGTGTTTCTATCCTAACAACATAGAGTAGCTGCTTGAAAAATATGACACTTGTCAACAGAAAAAAATATATAATTTTAAATAACCATCATTGCTCTCTAATGGGATGTGTATCCCTGTTGGAGACTGCACCGTTTCTGAAACCTTGGTATCAGCTTGGACATTGCCACCCTCATTTTCTGTTGCATATTAATTTCCACACTTGATTTTCTCACAGCAACTATGGAAAACTCAGCTCCCAAAGATATGATGTCATTGAAAGAAATCCAGTGTTGAAACCATAGACTACCTTGGGATAGTAGATTCACATGTCCAAGAGACGTCAAGTATTGCCATGTTTCCCTCAAAAACCCAAACTATTTTGCCTTACCCCTGTGAGTTCACCACAGAACCCAGTCATGTCCCGGCACAGCCTGTAAACTGCAGATTTGTGCTAATAGAATTCACTGAAGGCCTGTGTACAGAGGGGCACTGCATTCAGCCCATGTTCCCCTTGTCCAGCCATGTCTTCCCTGGGAGGCCCGGTTAGCAACCCAGCAGAACAGTGGGGTGGACTCCAGACACCCAGTCCTATCTGGATGCTGATGAGGCTTGAGATTTCAGCCGCTTCCCAGCAAGAACTCCTTCCTGGGCCTGGCCTGTTCCCAGCTCCAGCCCCTCTCGCTCAAAGACAGCTTTAGGAAATGAGCTATGGAGGGTGTGGTGACTTTGGAAAGGGAAGGACTGAAACCCAGGTGGCTGCCAGCCCTCACTGTTGCAGGACAGACACAGGTGTCATCTATTTCACAAACCCTTCCCTGGGTCTCTCTGTGCACCAGGCAGTGTTCTAAGAAGTTTTCAGGCAGGAGGTCATTCAGTCCTCACCACTACCCCGTGAAGTCGACCTAATATTGCTCCCACTTTAAAGAAGAAGAAACTGAGGCACGGGAGGTTACATATACCTTGCCCAAAGGTTTATGGAGCTGGGAAGTGGTAGAGCTGGGATCTGCACCCAGGCTATTCATACTCTCACCCAGACTTTTCCCTTAGGGGGTTAGGAAACCCCAGCTTCCACTCCTTCCCACTGTGCTGCTTTCGAGGGATGCCTGGGGCCAGGTTCTGAACCGCTCTGAGATTGTGTTTTCCCTGTGAAAGGGGCCTAGTAAACGTGCCCCTGGGGTGATTCGCCGGCTTCCAGGAGATTAGGCAGGTAAAGTGCTTTCTATTATACGGGGTCCCCACCGATGTACATGAACCCGGAAAATGGCAGGGGGCGGCACCTGGGGGTGCTGGCCCTTCATTCCCCAGGAATCCCGCGTCCGTGCCTGGCAGTAGCCCACTCCTCCCTTCAGGCAGAACATTCGAGGTGGCTTTGCTCAAACAAGAACAAAATCACAGCCTGGCAGGATGAATGAAGGGGGAACCCGGGGAAGCACGCTCAGCATAACCATCCTGTGAGCCCAGAACCCGCTCGCACGCCTGTGACAGCTGAAGCTGCTGGTTGCAGTTGTCCTGAGATGTTTCTGAAGGCGCTTTCCGATGCCTGAAGGCCCCTCCCACGTCCCACCCCTGGACTATCCTTAGAAAAACGATCAAGAACGTGTGGCAGCTGGAGGTTTACCTTGAGGTCTCTGTGAGGAGGAATGACATAGGAAAGTGGCCAGAGGTGGCACCTGAGGAGGAAGATGCCATTCGTACAAAAATACGTGCACTCGGTGTCTTTGGTGTTTGGCAAGGGCTCCTGTCAGTTCCGTCCTGTTCTTTTTTGGGTTATCTTTGTTCAACTGAAACCCAGCTGAGAACAGGACCTTGAAAAAGCCACAGTCCAAACTCTGTGGAAAGCCACATGCTCTCATAGAGGGACTTGGAGAGGATGCCTCTGGGAGTGGTGTCTCCACAGCAGGCCACTGCTGTCCGCTGTTGAAGCCACCAGCCCCTCTCACCGGCCCGTCTGGGCCCTGTGAGGCTCCTGTGGACGGCCGAGGTCAGCAGCTTGAGGGATGCTCTACGTTCTCTGCAAGAGGGCAAGAGGCCTGGGACCCCGGAACCCCCAGCTGTGCTGTGATGGTGATGTCAGTGATGACTGTGATGATTATGATCTCACTGTCAACCCTTCTGTCCCCAAGCATGGGGGTGATGGCACAGTCTCGATGCACCCTCGGCAGCTTGTGTGGCTTGTTTCTGTTTTTCCAAGGATACGGAAGGCTCGGTCCATTGACCTATTGAGTGTTAATCAAAATTCTCACTATTCAGTCTGCAGGGCATGGATCGGTGACGAATACATTGCTTGGGGGATTTATTTAATTTTAAGGGAAGAAGGCCTATGATAATGGGTGGTGGGGGAGGTTCTGGGAGTCACAGCGGATGGTGAGTCAGAAGGGTAGGCACAGCACCCCTGGCCAGAGAATTGTGTTCCTGCGCTCTGCGTCCCGTTCTTTTGGGAAGGCCTGAGCAGTGACTTCGCTTGCTGAGCTGTCTTTAGAGTGCCTGTAACTCTGCCGTGGCTTACCACTGCCTGCAGCCTGGATGGGAGGGGAAGGCTGGCTTCAGGACTGTCTCAGGTCTAGCATGGGTGCCGCTCCTGACTTGGACGGCTGCTCTCCATGCCCTGCTTCCTGCTGGTTGCTCAGCTCCTCTTCCTGCTGCTTTGCTCCCTAACCACAGCCCCGCCAAGGAGAGCCCCCAAATTCTGGTCCATCCCCAAAAGATCTTTTCCAGTAACATCCCCTGCCCCCAACTTTGCGTGCTGGATTATCTTAATCTAAGTTATGACAAACCAGAGGTAATGTGCTAATCATGTGGATGTCACCCCTCTCCAAAGTGACACATTTTCATTTTTTTAAAGGTGGCATATCAACAGAAATAAAATTCTGTAGTTTCTCCTTGGCCGTGGAGTGACTATTTGGAAACAGTTGAATTTCCAGATTTCTCCGTGTCTGAGTAGGATTTTGCTGAGGGTGGACTCAGCCCTGTTTCTGTGATATAAAACATATTTTCTTCATTCTTTCCTTCATCAAACATATCCCATAAGCCCTCTTCAAGTGATTGCTTGGGGGTTCTGGGTTCCTGTCTGTAAATGTGTTAGTTCGTTCAGGTATAAAGAAACACCTGAGGCTGGGTAATTTATAAACAAAGGAGATCAAGTGGCTCATGGTTTTGCAGACAGTTCGGGAGGCATGGTGCTGGTATCTGCTTCTGGTGAGGGTCTCAGGAAGCTTCCAGTCATGGCAGGAGGCAAAGGGGGATCACCTGGCAAGAGTCAGGGCAGGAGGGAGAAGGGGAGGTCCCCGACTCCTATATGCCATCAGATCTCATGTGAACGGGGTGAGAATGCACTCATGGCCAAGGGGTCGGTGCTGAGCCGTTTGCGAGGGGTCTGCCCCCACGATTTAATATCTCCCACTAGGCCCCACCTCCAACATTCTGGATTACATTTCAACATGAGATTTGGAGGGGACAAACATGCAAACTGTATCACGTGGCTTCCTTTGCCCAGTAGTGAAAAACCATTTGCCTTCCACTGTGTAGTTAAATTGTTTTTCCCCACTCCAGGTCAGTGAGCTGGGAGGAGGGAATCCTTCAATTCAGCGAGGCCAGGATTTTTTACTGTTTGCTTCAGTGCTGAATCCCCAACCCTGAGAATAGTCCTTGGCACATAGAAGGAGTTCAGTAAAACTTGATTGAATGGAGGAATATGTGATTAGTTCCATGATGACATCACTGATACAACTGAGACTGAGTTGGTCTACCCCTGTGAACAGGCTAGGCTGGAGAGCTACCCTCCGCTGGGCTTAGGTTCCCTGCAGTGAAAGTCGTCTCTCACCCTGCCCTTCAGGCGCCCATGTGGCCTGTGAGCACCCACCCTTGGAGCTGCCTGGGTTGGAATTAGCCATGCACTGACTGTCCTCATCAGATGGCCAGCTTCTAAAGGGAAGGGCCCCTTCTTTACTACTGTTTTTACCTCCAGGGTCTGGAGAACTGTCAATGCTCAAGAAATGTCTACCAAATTGAAATTGAAATAGGTAGAGCCTGCGGGTTTGAGTTTGGGATCAGTACTTGTTTCTGAGTGTCCCAAAATTTCTGTGTAAAAGACCGTGTATTACATCCATCAGATGCTTAAGCACTGCCCGGAGCCTGGCATCTCCTCAAGTCCTACAGAAATGCTTAATTCCTGAACAGCTGTTACAGCCACAGCAACAGTGGAAACCAATAACGACTTCAAAACATGGGGAGACATTGAAGAACTGAAGTTAGTAAATATGTAATTACATGTTAGATATTTACCACTGTGTGAACTTTGTTATTTGCTAAATTTCAGACTCATAAGTGTTTTATTATATTTGAATATAATTTGTGGCATAGATTATCCTCACTTCACAAAAATTCCTGAGTTTACACAATGGATGCCAAGGGACCTTAGCCAGCTATGAATTAAATGAGTTACATAAAGCCAAATGAATGTAAAGCAAAATTATAAGTCTTTTCAAAACTGGATGGCAGAAAAAATATTTAATGATAGATATGGGTGTATTTTAACATGTTTGATATGGGGTGAAGTCCTCTAAAAGTAAGGGGCATAAATTTCAAAGCAACCTCCCACAATACTATAGAATTGTAGCATACTATACAGTGCTTTCATAGAGTTTCCAAAAATTACAAATACATGCTTTCCCTTCTAGAATATTTAGATTAATTCCTCCAATGTGATTTGTAAAAGCAGACATCTCATCTCATTAGTGTGAAATAATCTCCTTGACCTTTGGTGATTTTGCTCATTGCATAGCCTCTGTTGTGTAATCTGGTTTTTTCCTCATCTTCTTGCAGGAATCCTGTTCACGATGCTCGTATTCGGACCAGCCTGCGGGTTTATCCTGGGCTCTTTCTGTACCAAAATCTATGTGGACGCAGTCTTCATTGACACAAGTAAGGAACACGTCTCGATGTCTCCCTTCTGTCCACGAGCACTTCCTCCCGTCTAAATGCAGCTTCAGCCTGTGGGTTCTAAAGCCTTCTGCTCAGAGGCAGTCTCGATGCCCCTGCCTCCAGCGGGGCTCGCCTGAGATTAGATGAAAGAACGTGAGTGTTGGTTCGGAGGGTTGACTAAGTCTGAGTTCTGCCAGCATCTCCCTAGAGGCTGAATAACCCCCAATAACTGATTTTCATCCTCAAATCTGTATTTTCCTTCTCCGTAAATAAAGGGTAACAATAATTATATCTGCCTGCCAGATAAGAATTTACTGAGAGTGTCTATGTAGAAACTCGCAGCACATGCTCATTGAGTGGGGGCGCATTAGCCGCTGTGAGGATCCTGCTTTCCAAACTAAAAGTTGGAGCTTGTGTTCTGGAAGTGCCGGTGTATGAACAGGGTCAGTGAGACAGAATATTGGAAAATCCTTTTAGAAGACACTGTTGTGGTGCCCTTTGTGAGGAAATGTCCACATTCAAAACCACTTTAAGCAAAACTTGTGTTCTAGCAGGAAGTGCAAGTACATTTCTCAGAATACTCTGAGCTCCCCAATCCATGGTTGTGGGATCGAATGGGATGCCAGATCGATGGGCTAGACTATGCCATGGTGACAGACAGTCCCCAAACCTCAGTGATTTTATACAACTACGGCTTATTTCTTGCTCACGCTACATGTCCGGTGCAGTGTCGGGGTTGGGGAGACTTGGCTCATCGTGGTCACCTATTGATCTATTCCTAGGATCAATAAGCATTCTCAGCCCCCCGGGCCCAGGCTCACAGACGTTCCATCCTGACCCCAGCTTGCACAGTTACCAACTCAGGAAACCACATTCACTTTGGCCCTTGAAGCCTCTATTCAGAAATGACATGCAGTGTTTCCCCTCGTATTTCATTAGTCAAAGCAAGTCACATGGTGTATTAGTTTTCTGTTGCTGCGTAAGAAATGACCCCAAGCTGGCCGGATGTGGTGGCTCACACCTATAATCCCAGCACTTTGGGAGGCCAAAGCGGGTAGATCACATGATCAGGAGTTTGAGACCAGCCTGACCAACATGGTAAAATACTGTCTCTACTAAAAATACAAAAAAAATAGCTGAGCATGGTGGTGGGCACCTGTACTCCCAACTACTCTGGAGGCTGAGGCAGGAGAATTGCTTGAACCTGGGAGGTGGAGGTTGCAGTGAGCCGAGATTGTGCCATTGCACTCCAGCCTGGGTGACAGAGTGAGAATCCATCAAAAAAAAAAAATTAAATAAATAGCCCAAACCTTAATGACCTAAAACAGCAGACATTTTTTATCACACAGTTTTTTGTATTTTTTTTCTGTGGGTCTGGAATATAGAAGCAGCTTCACTGGGCAGTTGTAACCTCTTAGGAGGCTGCAGTCAAGGTGTTGCAAGGTGGCAATCTGGTCTTGGGGCATCCCAAGGCTCCACTTGGGGACGATCCACTTCCATGCCCACCGCCATGGGCCCACAGGAGGGGGAAATCTCTCAGTGACACCCCTGAAGCAAAGGTCCCAAGAGAAGGTGAGAGAGAGCACCTGAGGCAGGAGCCACAGCCTTTTTATAACCTAATCTCAGACGTGACCTCTCGTTACTTCTGCTGCATTTTGTTTGTTAGAAGCAAGTTACTTGCTCAGGTTTACTATCGAAAGAGAAGGGATTATTACAGAAGCACCGGAGCGCAGGCGGCAGGGATTTCAGGGGACCATCTGGGTCACTGCCTGCCATGTGTTGTCACATCTCTGCCTTGCATCTGAAAAGGAACCCTGTATTTCTGTGTAGCTTAGCATGTAGCAAAGCCATGTTTCCTTTCTCTCTGAAAACAGAGGGCAAGAAGCCATTCCAGCCTTTGCTTCTCATGCCAATCTAGCCTCAGGATCAATAAGAACTCTCAGTCCCTAGATTGTCAATCCATCATCTCTTGACAGTGCTAAATTTACTAATTCACCCCAAAGAAATAATGTGGTTTTGAATGCAATCAAGTTGCTCTGTGATTCACTCCATTAATCCCACTGATATATTTACTTGTAGTTAATGATGTTACAAATTTCCAAGTGGAAGAAAAATCAGAGGCAGCCTTATGTATTTATACTTTTAAAGTGCTGAGTCTGTTCAGTAGGTGATTGATTGCTGCTGTGTTGCAGCAGTCGGCTGGCCCTTTGAACCCAGTTCCTAGGGAGTGCGGTAAGGGCTGGGCAGGGAAGAGATAGGACGCATGAAGTGAGTCAGTTTCCATCTCGCTCGTATGGATAGGCCAGCTTCCTCCACTGCACCCAAGGCAGCACCAGACAGGGCCATCAGAGGGGACAGAGAGGAGGCATACTCCTGGTGCAATGAAGAAGCAGCTTGGAAGGATAGCAAAGTGGCCAGGTGGCATATTTTGCCCACAGTGGTATCAGTGGTGGCCTTGAACCAAAAGCCTGTGAATGATCAGAATGTCAGAGCTGCAGAGAGCCTCAGACATCATTCTTTACAACACCTTCATTTTACAAATGAGGAAACTGAGTCACAGAGGGGGGAAGGGATGTCCCCAGTCCAAGAAATGTATCTCTATAAAACCCAGATCTTCTGAGCCTGCCTGTGGATATCTCCACTTCAAGATTTCACTCACCAAACTCTCTCGTGAGAATGAAACGACATCTTTTCTCAGTGCCGGAAATGACCAGTGGGTAGATAGATGACTGGAGGGGGCTTCACGCATCCACTCCCACTTCCCTCCATCTGCTGAGGCTGTTCCTCCAGCCTGGAATGCTCTTCCCGTCTTGCAGTGCTCAGCATCTCTGTGTGCCCTTTAAGGCCCAGGCTGGAGTGGTGTGACCCATGGTTCCAGGCTCTTTGGCTACTTGATGCCTGCAGGGATGTAAGGTGGATGGGCTCTTTTCAGTCCCGTCTGGGCATCTCGCTGAGGGCAGCCTTCCCCAACCAAGTTGACAGTGGACTTTCCTTTATGTTTCTAAGGAACACAAGGTACATCCTCAGTCAGGATCTTTGTGTTCTTCCCGAAAGCACCGTGAGGGTTGGTACTACTTTTACCACTAGAGGGCAGAAGAAGATCATTTATCCTGTTAGGGAGTCGTCCGCAGAATGCTGTAGTGTTCACCCGTTTTTACTGTTTCGAATCTTGTGACCGAAACTTGCCGCCTGTGGGTGGGTTTGGGCTGTATTTGAGGAGGGTGTTCTTAATTTCTCTAGGTCCTCCCCTATCTTTTCCTTGCTTTCCTAAAACAGCCCTTCTGGAGGGCTGACCAGTGTATGGGAACCTTGCTGTAGGCATGAATATACAAGGGCCACACGCATGGCCACATGTTTCTGAAGTCCCCCCTGAGACTGGGGTCCAGCAAGAGCAGCAGCCTGGAATTTGTGGGGAGGCGGCAAGGCAGGTCCACAGAAGGCCTGGTGAGGGGGCAGATGGTGTCCATGACACAGCCTGACGCCAGCACAGAGGGGAGAGTCCAGTGAGGAAGGCTGGTTGAAACTTGTGAGGAGATGTGGCTGGGGGTGCCAGGGAGGGTTGGTTGTAGACATGGGCCAGCTCTGGGGTGAGAGTCCCCGTGGGGCACCTTGCCTGGAGGTCCCAGCTGGCTCCGCTGAGACATGGGCTTCGCTGCTGCTGGCTTTCATCCTCATTTGGTCGCTACATGGCTCTGATTGCCCCTCAGCTCAAGGAGACTGAATCCCTCCCCTGAGAGGTGGGGGAGGAAATGATAGTGGCTCCAGAACTTGCTTTTTAGGTTTTCTCTGTTAAACTGAAACCAGGTGAGATCAGGACCTTGAAAACAATAAGGAATTGGTGGCAGAGTATATCTCTAATCACTGACTTGGCCAACCTTAATGATGTGGGTTTAGCACAAGAAGATGAGTGAAATAACAGCAGCCATGACTGGGTCCCTTATTAAAGCTATACACAGATTGCCTCGTTGGAACCTCAGCACATTCTCATGGGAGTGTAGGTACTACCGTTAGGTGAGGCATTATCATACCGTGGTTAAGAATTCGAGCACTGGAACCTGACTCCATTTGCATCCTGACTACACCCCTTACGAGTTCTGTGATCCCGGCCACATTGCACACACATCCTGAGTCTGTGTGTGGATGGCCTGAGTTACTCACGCAAAACGTTTAGCACAGCGCCTGGTATATAGTAAGCACGCATTCAATATGTACAGTGAGAAATCTGAGAGGTTAACAGTTTCCGCAGCTAGGGATAGAGCAAGGATTCATCCCCAGGCCTGCCTGGCCCCCAAGCCCCACTCTTAACAGAACAGCTGGCTTCCCTGAAACAGCTCCAGGAAGTTAGCCAGAAGGCGGCTCCCTTCCATGGACAGAGGCCTCGCTGAGGTCACCTGGCCTCGCCAGCACGTTGGTGCAGACTCATCCTGAGGCTCACACCAGCCGGCCCTCGCAGACGGCTGCTTGGCGTTTGCAGCTGGAACACGATCCGGCCATCTGTTTGCTTCCCAGAAAAGGTCAGCAGACTGAGAGCCTCTTGCTCCGCCATCCTGAGGGCCGGCTGCTACTGCCAGATTCCTTCATTTGGGACTAACGAGGCCAGTGGCTGGGATTCCAGGTGTTAGTGCCACCCTCCAGCCTTAGCGCCTTCCTCTTTCCCTTTTCTAATTAGGTTCGTAACTTAATGATACTCCTCGAATTCTTGAGTCCCATGGCAAAAGAGGTTAAACAAATCGGTAAATGAACTACAAAAAAAGTAAAATCCCCAGGAAGCCGTAGTAATGTCCATACGGCCCAGGAGTGAGAAGTGCGTGCCCCCCGTTTGCTTTGATCTGATCTCACAGGCTCGGGTATCCTCATGGGTGAGTGAGTGGGTCGGTTGGCTAGTTTTAAACTGGTTGAACTCTTTTCCCAGTGACTTTTCATTTGACTTTGGAAAGAGGTAGAAATCTCAGTGAGCCCCGTAGTTCAGCTGATGTTTGGCAGAGGGCGCAAACAGCTCTCAACTTAATACAAGCAACAAACTAGGACAACCCAAAGTCAGAACCAAAGAGTGGAAGAGTTAAAAAAATGGATCTTGTAAGGCCGGGCACAGTGGCTCACGCCTGTAATCCCAGCACTTTGGGAGGCCGAGGCGGGTGGATCTCCTGAGGTCAGGAGTTCCAAGGCCAGCCTGGCCAACATAGTGAAACCCTGTCTGGACTAAAAATACAAAAAATTAACTGGGCATAATGGTGGGCACCTGTAATCTCAGCTGCTCAGGAGGCTGAGGCCAGAGAATTGCTTCAACTCAGCAGTTGGAGGTTGCAGTGAGCTGAGATTGTGCCATTGCACTCCAGCCTCGATGACAGAGTGAAACTCTGTTGAGAAAGACAGAGAGAGAGAGAAGGGGAGAGAGAGGAAGAAGGAAAGAAAGGGAAGGGAAGGGAACGAAGGGAGGAAGAGAGAGAAGAAGGATGGAAGGAAGGAAGGAAGGAGAAAGGGAGGGAGGGAGGAAGAATCTTGTAAAGGAGAGAAACCTTCTGTCTCTAAGGAAGGAGGGAGAGCGGGAGGGAGGGAAGAAAGGAAGGAAGGAAGGAAGGAGGGGAAGAAAGGGAAGGAAGGATCTTGTAAAGGAGAGAAACCTTCTATCCCTGTTGACACCTATGTCAAGACAAGCCCAAGACGTGCACAGACATTTCATGGTGCACCCAGCGTGTGGCTCTCTTTGCTCTACTCTGCTCCCCTTTTCTTCCTGCCCCTTTACCAGACTCCCCTCCCAATGAAATGGCATATTTTCTTATGTCTGGAGTGCCCACGGGGTGGATTCGTGGCGTGATGAGGGAGTTGAATCTATTCACTTAGAGTACCGGAGTATGCCACACCTCAGCTCAGCCTGTTCCCTCAGCCTGGGATGCTCTCTCTGCCTCATTGATTCAACATCTTTCTTCATCCACATGTCTAGTTTTGTTGGCAGTTGGATGCATCTAAGTAAATGAGACAGATTGGTGCTTTCGGTTTTGTTCTGGGCATCTTACTGAAGGCAACCCTTGCCAGAGGCTGAAACTGCAGCTATTCTTTTAAGTTACAATGCTGGAACCAAACAGAGAAGTGTAGAGGTCTTCAAGCCTTCCTCCCTACCTTCATCTAAAACAATACTTTCTCTATGCCAAGCCTTCTTGAGACTCCTGTTCTTACAGAACGTGGGTTTGTATTTCCTAAACCTTTTGTCCTAGTCAGGGAAGGCTAGGTTATGCTGCAGTAACAACCAGTTCCCAAATCTCTGCAGCTTAGAATACTAAAGAGTTCTTTCTTCTTTGTGCTAGATCCAGTGCAGGTCAACAGGAACGTTTCATTTACTGTAGCCTGTCAGATACCGTCTGTCAGGTTCCATACCATGGAGAGAGAGGGTGGAGTCATGCACCAGCTCATACACACTTCCACCAAGAAATGACGCATGTCCCCTCTCTCACATTCCATAGGCAGAACTCTGTGGCTTATGGTTACACCTAACATCACAGAGCGAGGAAGGTATCATCTTCTTTGTCCTCAGAAGAGGAGTTTCCAGTGCAAACACTGATAATGCCTACCACACCACTCTCTTCCAGCCGCACAGAGAACTGCCCCTCAATATCACTAGTTCTGAAACAGTGTCTATAAAGCATTGACAGATAATTGCCAACAGGTGGAAGGAGATTTTTCACCATGACTAGCCAAAATGCCTTGTAAAAATAGTATTTGTTGGCTGGGCACAGTGGTTCACACCTGTAATCCCAGCACTTTGGGAGGCCAAGGTGGTTGGATCACCTGAGGTCAGGAGTTCAAGACCAGTCTGGCAAACATGATGAAACCCTGTCTCTACCAAAATACAAAAATTAACTGATCATGGTGGTGGGCGTCTGTAATCCCAGCTACTCAAGAGGCTGAGTCAGGAGAATCGCTTGAACCAGGGAGGCAGAGGTTGTGGTGAGCCAAGATCACACCACTGCACTCCAGCCTGGGTGACACAGCGAGACTCTGCCTCAAAACAAAAACAAGTATTATTACAGAGATGGACAGAGATAAGACATTCTCAGACAGGTCGAACCATTAGTTGTCTTCCCCAGATGAGACTCAGCAGGCCTCCCCACCCTGAGGGCGGCACACGCCGCAGCTGAGCAGTTTCCCTCCACATGTTATTTCTCTCTGCCACAGTGCTCTGGATAATTGAAATGGAGAAAAGAATCAATACTTCCCAAAGCAGTCAGTGATGAGTGTCTTGGATCTACAGAATCCTGCCGTCTACCACCTTCATACAGGTGTCTTCTCCTGTTCTTGCCCTAGTGGCAGACAGGCTTTGGTTCTGACACAGGTGACGTGCCCATCCCCATCTTTGAAGCTGCGGGCCAGCGTTGGCTTTCCCCACACATACACACACCTACTGGGAGCACGTTGACACATTCACACAAACCGCCACCTCCCTCATCGCCGTCCCTCTCCCTGGGATGTTTTCTCACCCATAGAACAATCACTAACTTCCTAAGTAAAATATGACTTTTCTAATTCTGTTCCCCCAAACAACTGCTAGGATTTCTCTCTCTTTACCCGCTCACATCTGCCAGCTTTTCAGTTCCCCCTTTATGGAGCCTGGAGACAATGGAGGGAAACACTTTAGCTTTCTTTTGCTATCTTTTATTTTCATTCATGGCTTGGCAGCAGGTGAAGAAACACAGTAAGTGACTAGTGAAAACATTCCTGTGCAGCTACCAAAGGCAATTTCACTTCCTTATCTCTTCCCTCATTTACATAAAGATGCTTTCAAGATCACCTTGTGTTTTCACATGCTGTACCCTTCTTTAAAAGATCCCTATTTTGAGATTCTCATTTATATACGTGTGTACATACAAGTGAAAATCACAGGATCTGCTCTCTGTAAAGAGCCTACTATGCATCAGGCGACTCTTGCTCGCTGCCTGTTATCCTTGCAACCACTCGAGGTTGAAGCTGTCTTTATTTTGCAAATAATGCAGCTAAGACTTAAGGAGGGTAAGTAACCTGCTCAGTATCACATGCTAGTAAGTGGCAGAACTGGGATTTGGCCTCAGGTCCTCAAAGCTTACACTGTCTCCTTTCCAGCATGTGGCTATGCAGAAGCATCTGGTCCATTGTAGTGCTGTGATTGCTGCTGGGTGTATACCAGCGTCTCCAGGACGGTGACTACCAGTGTTCCAAAGGCCCCTTGCTACCTACCGGAAAAGCTGGTGGCCTTAGACCCATTGTACAAAGAGCAGAAATGGATCATTCACCTTGGGCCCCACAGGGAACCCAAAACAAGTCTAGACATTCAAGAGGGCCAGTGGAACAGAAAGGGGAGAGCATGAGCTTTGGTGCATGTATACCTGCACCATTCTTCAGCTCTGTGAACCTGGGCAAGGAACCTAACTTTCTAAGCCTCAGTTTCTCCATCTATATAAAATAGAGATAATGAAAGTCCTGCCTTGTAGAATTACGGGGAAGTTTGGCTGGAACAGCTAAGAATGTGCTCTGCATAGTGCGTGGTACCGAGGAAACCCTCAATAAATGATGGCTGGCATTATCGTTAATGCTAGCTGAGGAGTCTTCAGGGAGAGCATTTTATGAATGCTGAAGTGTTCATCTGGTGTCTGCGGTCATTACTCTTCCCAGAGCTGTCCATCCATCTGGTCCAGGCTGGTCTTACCTCATACGCCATTGCTCAGATCTCCTTCTGTGTTCCAGGGGCATGGTTTATTATCAAAGAGACATTTCTAAGCAGCTCGCCTGGGAGCTGTGCTGTGCAAGGCAGTTGTAAAGGGAGAGAAAGAAAAAAACTGTACCAAGGGGTAAGCCGAAGTTTATGTTCCTGTGACTTAGCTGGCAAAATCAGAGAAATCATGGTACAAGGTCACCAAACCACATGCATAGCACGTTTAAGCAAAGGAGTTAGCGGCAAAGCTTTGTAATAGAGAGCTGATCCCAAACCACAGGCCACCAACAAGGTTGGCATTAACCTCTCCACTAGTAGCCTGGAAACAGAGGACCCTCCCCATGAATAACAGGCTGCCATCATTTGGATGCCCAAGCAGGTGCCAGGCGCTCTTCTGCAGACTTTATGTCTGGTGTGGTCCTCTGATCTTCCCAATAACTAAGTACTGCCGTCATCATAGATGCTATGCAGATCAGTCAGCTGAGGCACAGAGAGTTCAGACCACTGGCCTAGGGCCACACAGAGAGACAGGGGCAGAACTTCAACCCAGGCAGCCTGGCTTCCGCAGCCATGCTCTAAAACACTATTCTTTGCCTCCCCTTATGAGCTGGGAACCTAATTTAAGACAGCAAGTGGGGTGTTGAGTGAGATCCCAGATGAGCCGCTTTTTAGAAGCCGGGAGTGAATGTACCTGGTGAAAATCTTAGCCCTGAACAACACACAGCTCCTCGTGTTTCTGTGAGTACACCTTGGCAGCTCCGCAAAGCCAGTCAGTTTCAGCCGAAATTCGGAGAATGTCTGGCTTCTCGCTGTTTTTGTTTAGACTAATACAAACACAGGGCAGACAAGAAAATTAAGGAGGGAATGTGATCTGTCTTCAGCTTTGCGGGAAGCAGAAGGGCTGATGAATCGTCGGCTGCGTAGCCTGGCAGCCAGTCTTCCCAACACGAAGTCATTTCTAGAGCCCTTGCCTTCTCTGTTCAGCTGACTCGATTCTCAGCAAAATCCCCAGTGGGATTTTCCCCTCCTGCTCTCCCACTAAACTGTGCCCTTTCCATTTGCAGGTAACCTGGACATCACTCCGGACGACCCCCGCTGGATTGGAGCCTGGTGGGGTGGCTTTCTGCTCTGCGGTGCCTTACTCTTCTTCTCTTCCCTCTTGATGTTCGGGTTTCCACAGTCCCTGCCCCCACATTCAGACCCCGCCATGGAGAGCCAGCAGGCCATGCTCCCCGAAAGAGAATACGAGAGGCCCAAGCCCAGCAATGGGGTCCTGAGGCACCCCTTGGAGCCAGACAGCAGTGCCTCCTGCTTCCAGCAGCTGAGAGGTAAAGTGGCTTCATCCGCCGCTGCCAAAACAGTGTGCGGATCGGGATGGGGGTGATGAGTGAAGGCGTGGCACCCAGAACTGGAGTGCCTGGGGACTTGGTGGAGGCAGAATAATATTGGCTTGCATGACTGGCCTCTACCAGCTGGGCACTTAACTTATTCCTGAGAAGTAAATAACCTGACTTGCTTAACAAAAACAAAAATAAAGTAGCTACCATTTGTTAAAGAGACCCGGTGGTTAATATAGGACCTGACATTTAATAAACATAAATGCCTTTAGAAGGAAGCAAAATATCCTGTGGCACTCTTTTGAACTCTTTCAGGCCACTTATAAGCACCTGGAAGCAATAAAGGCCTTTTGAAGTTGGCTTCCTTTGCCTGGTATCGGCATTCTTTAAAAAGCCACCTCCAGCCGGGTGGCGTGGCTCATGCATGTGATTCTGGCACTTTGGGAATCCAAGGCAGGCGGATCACTTGAGGTCAGGAGTTTGAGACCAGCCTGGTCAATGTGGTGAAACCCCGTCTCTACTAAAAATACCGCAGTTAGCCAGGCATGATGGCAAGTTCCTGTAATCCCAGCTACTGGAAAGGCTGAGGCAGGAGAATTGCGTGAACTCGGGAGATAGAGGTTATAGTGAGCTGAGATCGCGCCACTGCACTTCAGCCTG
>PVKP010004295.1:90000-99225 GCA_004027715.1 Plecturocebus donacophilus | reverse complement strand
GAGAGATCTGCTGTGAGTCTGATGGGCTTCCCTTTGTGGGTAACCCGACCCTTCTCTCTGGCTGCCCTTAGCATTTTCTCCTTCATTTCAACCCTGGTGAATCTGACGATTATGTGCCTTGGGGTTGCTCTTCTTGAGGAATATCTTTGTGGTGTTCTCTGTATTTCCTGGACTTGAATATTGGCCTTCCTTGCTAGGTTGGGGAAGTTTTCCTGGATAATATCCTGAAGAGTGTTTTCCAGCTTGGATTCGTTCTCTTCGTCACATTCAGGTACACCTATCAAACGTAGATTAGGTCTTTTCACATAGTCCCACATTTCTTGGACACTTTGTTCATTCCTTTTTCCCCTTTTTTCTCTAATCTTGCCTTCTCGTTTTATTTCATTGAGTTGATCTTCGACCTCTGATATCCTTTCTTCTGCTTGGTCAATTCGGCTGTTGAAACTTGTGCATGCTTCGCGAAGTTCTCGTGTTGTGTCTTTCAGCTCCATCAATTCACTTATGTTCTTCTCTAAGTTGTCCATTCTCATTAACATTTTGTTAAATCTTCTTTCAAGGTTCTTAGTTTCTTTGCATTGGGTTAGAACATGTTCTTTTAGCTCACAGAAGTTTCTTATTATCCACCTTCTGAAGCCTGATTCTGTGAGTTCATCACACTCATCCTCCATCGGGCCTTGTTCTCTTGCTGATGAGGAGCTGCGATCCCCTGTAGGAAGAGAGGCATTCTGATTTCGGGTGTTCTCAGCCTTTTTGCACTGGTTTCTTCCCATTTTTGTGGATTTATCCACCTGTCGTCTTTGTAATTGCCGACTTTCAGATTGGGTCTCTGAGTGGACGTCCAGCTTGTTAGTTATGAAGTTTTTTCTGTTTCTTAGTTTTCCTTTGGGGGGCGCTCCTTCCCCACAGAGCTGGGCCTTCCCAGGTTCAGCTGTGCTCGCTCTCTCCTCAGTGCTTCCAATTGCTGTTCTCCTTGTGGGGATGGGACTAGCGGAGCCTTTGGGCACCCAGTCCCATACAATCCGCACCGAGAAGTGCCGCGCTGGCCAAAAGAGTTGTGCCGGCCAAAAGAGTCGCGCTGGCGACCCATGTGGCTCCTTCGCCGGGAATCTCCCAGTCTGTGGGCATCAAAAATTCGTCTGCAATTGCGGCATCCACTCACTCTCTGTGCTTTCACTGGGAGCTACAATCCTGAGCTGCTGCTATGCGGCCATCTTGGATCTCTCTCCACCAGGTGATGAAATTTTTTTCTGTTTCTTAGTTTTCCTTTGGCGGATGCCCGTTCCCCACAGAACCGGACCTTCCCGGGTTCGCTGTGCTTGCTATGAAACTCTCAGTCCTCAGCGCTTCCAATTGCTGTTTTCCTTGTGAGGATGGGACCAGCCGAGCCCGTCCATCCCGTATACTCTGCACTGGGAAGTGCCGCGCTGGGGTGCCGGCAAAACAGCCATGCCAGCCAAAAGAGTCGCGCTGGCGACCCGTGTGTCTCCTCTGCCGGGAATCTCCCGGTCTGTGGGCAACAAAAATTCGTCGGAAAGTGCAGCGTCCACTCGTTCTCTGCGCTTTCACTGGGAGCTACATTCCTGAGCTGTTGCTAATCGGCCATCATGGATCTCTCTCCCGGAATACCCCTTTTCCCCATTTTTAAGTAGGGGTGTTTCATTTTTGTTTTTTAAGAGATTATTTTGTGTTTTGAACACATGTCTTTATCAGATACGTTTCAAAAATATTCTCTCCTATTTGTTGCTTGTCTTCTCATTTTCTTAACAGTATCTTTTGCAGAGCACAAGTATTTAATTTTAAGAAAGCTATATTTCAATTTTTCTTTCATAAATTGTGTTTTTGCCATCATATGTTAAAAACTCACTGCCAAGCCCATGATCACATAGATTGTCTCCTATGTTATCTTCTGGAAGTTTATAATTTTCATTTAAAATTTACCTGTTTGAATCTTTCTAAAATTTATTTTTGTGTTAGGTATAAGATTTGTGTCAAGGATTATTTATTTATTTTAGCATATGTACATCTATTTTTTTAGCAACATTTGTTGAAAAGACTATCCTTTCTCCATAGAATTGTCTCTGCTTCTTTGTCAAATATCAATTGACTACACTTGTGTTTATCTATTTCTGGACTCTATCCTGTTCTCTTAATCTTTGTGTCTATTTTTTCAGTCATGCCACTGTATCCTAGTTATTGTTGCTTTAGTAAGTCTTGAAATAAAGTGTGTGAGTCCTTTACCTTTGGTCTTCTTCAGTATTACTTTTACTAATTCAGATCTATTGCCTTTACATATAAACTTTAGAATCAGTTTGTCAATATTCATAAAATAACATGCTTGGATTTTGATTTGAATTGTTGAGCCTATAGATCAACTTGTAAAAAATTGATGTCTTGGCTATTATTAAAAAGTCAAAAATTAATAGATGCTAGCAAATTTGCAGAGAAAAGGGAATACTTATATACTACTGGTGGGAACATAAATTAGTTCAGTGACTGTGGAAAGCAGTTAAGGGATTTCTCAAAGGACTTGAAACAGAACTATGATTTCTGGGTATATACCCAAAGGAATATAAGTTATTCTATCACAAAGGCACATGCACATGTATGTTCACTGCAGCACTATTTACAGTATCAAAGACATGGAATCAACCTATATGCCTATCAGTGGTGGACTGGATAAAGAAAATGTAGTACATATACACCATGAATTACTATGCAGCTATAAAAAAGAATGAGATTATGTCCTTTGCAGCAACATGGATAAGGCTGGATTATCCTAGCAAATTAATGAACAGAAAACCAAATACTACATGTTTTCACTTATAAATGTGAGCTAAACTTCAAGTACACATGAACACAAGGAAACAACAGACACCAGAGACTACTTGAGGGTGGAAGATGGGAGGAGGGAGAGAATAAAAAAACTATCTATTGGATACTATGCTTAGTATCTGACTGATGAAATAGTCTGTACACCAAAGCTTCATAACATGCAATTTACTCATGTAATAATCATGCATATATACCTCCTGAAACTAAAATAAAAGTTGGAAAAAAATAAAAATTGATATCTTAAGAATTTATTTACCCATTTATTTAGATCTTCTTTATTTCATCAGTGTTTTATAGTTTTCCTCATATACATATTGTGCATATTTTGTTAGATTTATACCTAAATATTTCTCTTTTTTTAGTGCAAATGTAATGGTATTGTGTTTTACATTTTTTATTCCGATTGTTTATTACTGATTGTTTATTACTGATTGTTTATTACTGATATAAAATAAAGCTTTTGACATTTATGTGCTTAATTTGTTTCATGCAATCTTACTATAATCACTTATTAGTTTCAAGAATCTTTCTGTTGATTTTTTTGGAATTTTCTGCATAGCAAATCATTTCATCTGTGAACAAAGACAGGTTTATTTCTTCCTTCTCAATCTGTATATCCTTTATATCCTTTTCTTGTCTTATTACATTAGCTAGGACTTTGAGTATGATATTGAATAGGAATGGTGAGAGCAGCATCTTTGCTTTGATTCTGACCTTAGTGGGAAAGCATCTAGTTTTACACCATTAAGTATGATATTAGCTACAGGCTTTATCAAGATGAGAAAGTCTCACTTTGTTCCTAGTTTGCTAAGGGTTTTTATTTATTTATTTATTTATTTTATCATGAAGTATAGCTTTCTACTATCCTCTTAGGTAACATAGGAAGGCTAGCAAGGCTGGAATGGGAGAAATGTCCTTCCCTTCAGTTATGATATGCTTAGGTAGTCTTTTCCCTGGGAAAGTAGGTATTGGTAATGCAGAATGCCTTGGCCATATTTCAGAATAATTACTCCTTCCTTCCTCCTGCCAGAGCCATTTGAATTTCTTTTTTAAAATTTTCACTATGAGAATCCGGTGGGATTCCTGGAAATAAAACCCAGGAAACTCTGAGAGTTTTCCTGACTTGCATGTTAATTCACACTCAAAATTTCTCAATACATCAAAATTGCCACTTAACTGTTCCTACCGGTTTATACTCCAGTGACTTCTGCTCCAGATCTTGTTTAACTTCTGGAAATCTCTTGTCTCTCTAGATTTTGGAGTGGCATTTTTCCTGTAACTGTTTTCTGATAGGTCTAAGAAATCGCTGGCTAGAAGTCTAAGCCTGATATTTTAAAATCATTCTATTTGGAGTGTAGGAACAACTGCTTTTGTGATCTTTTACATCTCCAAAGTAAGAAAATCTCCAGTCCATTTAGATTTTTTAGGAGGGCAGTTGCTATGGTCTGAATGTTTGTGTCCCCCTCAAATTTATATGTCGACATTCGAATCCCTAAAGTGATGATATTAGGAGGTGGGACTTTTGGAAGGTATTAGGTTGCATAGGTAGAACCCTCATGAATGGCATTGGCATCTTTATAAGGGAGGCCAGGGAAGACCACTCACCTTTTCACAAGTGAGGAGAAACCATCTATAAAACAGGAAACAGGCCATTTCCAGACACCAAGTCTACTGATGCTCTGATCTTGGGATTCCCAGCCTCCAGAATTGTGAAAAATAATTTTCTGTTTTAATAAAAGCTACTCATCTTACAGTCTTTTGTTATAGCAGCCTGACTAGACTAAGATAGCAGTTTTCTCAGCAAAATGATATATCTTAACATCTCTACTTGCAGACTGATTAACTCTATCTCCTTCGCTTCTCTCTTACAGAACTTTGTGAAGAACTGCAAGAATGTGCTTGCATGTGCTAACATTCTAAAATTTCTCCACCATTTCCTTTCTCTGCATAATTGGTTCATATGTAGACTGATTTTAAGGTACAGGAGCTGGTAGCTTGACAAAATGTTTTTTACTACCATACATCAAGGATCATGTGCCACATCTGAGTCCTTGTATCTACATTTTATTTAGACATTTTAGATTTTTTTACTTGCAGCATAACACTTCTAAGCATCAAGGTATATGTATATCAATTATGGATTGATTTTGGCTGCATGCAACAGATACCAGAGGAAATTAGCTTAAACAGATTTGAGCAAGATATGAGTTTATTTTGCTCTGTTGCTGAGAAATGTAGAGATAAATCTAGTCAAGGTCTGTGAGGAACTTCATAATTTTTTGGGAGTAGCAACCAAGTTGACCAACACATGCAGGTTTTGTTAATAAGAAAGGAGAGAAAAGATGTTGAGTAAAGTTTAATTCTTTACAAATATTCCAGGAGTTTACTGTATTTGTAGGAGTTTATTGTATTTGTTGATGTAGGGCTTATTCAGATAGGTTTTACATTATTACTTTTTAAAAGGGGGTAGTTATATTTAGACATTCTACATTCTCTTGTAACTACTCTCAGGTAAATTCAATGTGATAAATTACAAAGGTATACTTTAGTGCAGATCACTCTAATACAGATTAACTAAATTTAGTTCTGTTAAGCCCAAGACTGCATTAATGGATGCCCTGGTATGTTCTGACATTATTTTAACTTGGAAAAGGTCTGTTTTCATAGTTTTAAGCTCCTATGTAATTGAACAAAGTTTGAGTAAGGGTAGTCTCCACCATCCCTTTATAGCTATAAATTTATTGGTCTAGGACTGAAATATACAAGTGATCTGATCACAATAATTATCTAGTTATAATTTTTCAATAATGGACTTTATTACAATGCAATGAATCATTTCTATGAAGGACCAACCAATAAAGGATACAACATTTGAGACAACATTTAAAGAAATATGATTATTGATATTTATACAGCAGGAAAAAATACTGTCTTAATAAAACTGTCTTCATTTGCAGTGCTTGAAAAATTTTTAAGTTCAGTATTTATACTAATAGATGCCATTATACATTGTACTGGACTTGAAAATTTTAAGTCTCTTTACTCAGTGATATGGTAAAGCCAACTCTCACTGGATTGTGAAAGTCAATTGTGTGCATCTTTTTCTAACTTTGCATTCAGTGACATGACATTGGTAGCTAGTAATTGGCCATGGAGAGAATATTTAGCTAGGGAAGTTAGCAATACTACAAATCAGGATTTTAAAGAAAAGATCCAGTTGTTAAGTATTTACTAGCATACCCCTGAATTCACCACAAAAACTCTTGCAGATTTGTTTGAATCTAAGAATCTAGATCTATCCTTGTAACTTTTTGACTCCATAGTTTCAATATTTTATAATTCTTCTCCTTATTTTTCTTGATGACTTTTTTCATGTTAGTGTTCAGAGAGAAGTAGAAGTAAATGAAAGAACTAAGAAAAGGAAATATTCTACAGAATAGCTCCTGCATTTCTTTTTAAATCCCCATGTCTTAATTTCTAATTGTGTTTCAGTCACTGGTTAAATTCTAAATTAATTATACAATAATTATATACCTTTTGCTATGGATTGACTTGTGTTCCCTCAAAGTTTATAGGTTGAACCTTAATCCCTATGTGATGATATTGGGAGATGAGCCCTTTGGGAGGCAATTAGGTTTGGATGAGATCATGAGTGTAGGGCCCTCATAATGGAATTAGTATCCTTATCAGAAGAGACATCTCTTTCTTCAGGCATGAACAAAGATGAGGATGTGAGCATTGAGCAAGATGGTTGCCATCTATAAGCTAGGAAGAGGTACCTCACCAGAACCCTACCATGCTGGCACTCTGACTGTGAACTTCTAACCTACAGAACTATGAGAAAATAAATTTCTGGTGTTTAAGCCATCTAGCCTATGGTATTTTGTTATGGCAGTCCAAACTGGCTAAGACACTCTTGCTATTGTAGATTTCTATTTCTAATAAAAATGATTTAATCACAATAAAAGATTATTTATTTTTAATAAAGAAATTCTATTTCTTTACTGAAGGAGACTCAGTGAACTTTCAAGGCTGCAGAGACATTTTTCCAGTCTAACGGGCTCTTAACGGAGCCAAGGCCATCTTATGTTCAGAAAGATAATATGAACATGACAGAAAAAAAAAACATTAACAAGTTACATGTCTGACATTGGCTTTTTTTGTAATTCATTTTGAATATTTCTCTTTACTTTTTTAAATGTTTCAAGTGAACGAAACTCTACCTCTTTAGATTCAGTGTATTCAGCAAATGGAGTATCATAGTTATTTTTTAAAACAGAAGCATATTTAATGCATGTTATTACAGATAATCTTAGATATAGAATTTATTGTTTTGGATTTATTTTTTGTTATAGAGAGTGCAAAAGAATATGGATAATTAATAATTAAGGTAATTGCAGGATTATTCAAGGTAAAAATACCTCTGCTGTTGCTTGATACACAGACAGTTGGAATAATTTTCCACTTTAATTTACAGTGTAGACCTGACCAATTTGTCTGCTTTAAATACTGGATATATATTTCAAATTAAAAATGGCAAATCTCATTTTCCCTTCATAAATAGGATTAACATAACGTGGATTCAAAGGTCCTAGGATGCAGGAAGACAGGGCTTGAGTCTGTTGCTACTCTATGGGAACTGCTGGACTTGTGACTTTTAATTAGCTTATCTCTCATTTTGCTTGATGGCAATGTTATGTTCAGATAATATTTATTTTTTCACTAAGCATTTTCATGCTTGGTTGTAGGTCACTGAATTAGATCTTAGGGAGAGGAGAGTCGTTAAAAAAATAAGTCAGATATATATTTGTCATCAATCTTAGACCATGACACTGGAGATGGGGTAAATCCCCAAAGTGGTAAATCCCCAAAGATGCAGGAACTAGCAACTATGGAAAAGGTGTCATTTGAATTCATTCTTGAAGAGTAGGTAGGATTTGGGCATGCTGGAACAGAGGAAAGGGCATGGTAGGTGTAGCCATTTGTGTAAGCAAAGTGTATATAGACGACATAAGTTTAATGTAGTTGGAGAATGGGCTCAATAGAAGGGAGAAAAGGAGTAAACTTCTACTGAACATCTGTGTGTTAAGAAATACACTCTTCAAAATCAATTATTTTAATAGAGTTCTTCAAATTTGGTAGTATTAAAAGATAAAATAGAACACTTCATTGTGTGTATGTGTGATTTATTTAGCAATCGTACCACTAATAATGATAACGAATAGTGATACAGTTTACTGGTAAAACAAATTCTCTTTTGTAGTCTTAATTAACCTATAATTTTTGCATATATTATATACTCACAATATAATTAGTAATTTTTTTGTCCTTGTGAGCCAAAAATTGGGATTAACAATTTGAATCATGTCCATTTTGCTGAACTAAATTATGCTTAGGACTGTGTGAACCTTTCTCAGAAGAACATTTCAAATATACTGCAATATATAGGATGTGAAGTGTTTATACAGTCCTGTATATTATTATTCCCAATATTGCGCCAGCTTGTTTTTTAGTATCACCACTAAAGAAGAAAGAAGGACATGACCTTCCATTTTGCCTCTTAGATATCACAGTCACCAGCCATTTTTGTCTTAATCGAAACTATAGAAGAGACCAAAACATTCTTTCCTAGAAGGAGAATATATAACAATAATGAAGAATCTGTTGACTACTTTGTTACATCTCAGTTCCTAAATTCCTGTCTCATTGCTTATCTCAAAAGAATAAAAATTGGATCTGGTCTGAAGAATTATGCCATCACTGATTTTGTCAACCTCCCTAATGGTCTGTAAATCAAATAAATTCTCTCTTTTCAGTTGAAAAATGTTTCAATTGAAATGCCAAGCAAGTAGTTTTTGAGTATTCTCATGTTCTAGGCCTAGGACTGCATCAGTGAACAAGATCAACAAAAGACTGTTTTTCTTCCGATGTTACTCCCTGCTATGGTTTGAATGTTTGTCCCCATCCAAAATGCATGCTGAAATTTAGTTGCCATTGTAACAATATTGGTAGGTGGGGCCCAATGGAAGATGCTTAGGTCCTGAGGGCGAAGCCCTCATGCCATTATAAAAAGAACTTTAGGGAGTGGGCTCTCCAGTTTGTCCCTTTCACCCTCTGCCATGTGAGGATCCAACCTTGCTCCCCTCCAGAGGATTCAGCAAGGCACTGTCTTGGAAGAAGAGAATGGCATCATCAGACACCAAACCTGCTGGCACCTTGACCTTAGACTTCCCAGCCTCTGAAACTGAGCCAATACATTTCTCTTCATTATAAATTACCCATTCTGTGGTATTCTGTTATGCAGCATAAAACAGGTTAAGACACTCTCCCATCATACTATTTCTACTACATCACATTTATTAGAGGAGCCAGCCAGGGTAGGGATTGGGCAGG
>PVKP010004295.1:0-85000 GCA_004027715.1 Plecturocebus donacophilus | reverse complement strand
TTTTAAGAATGATGATCTCTGATCATGTTAATCTTGATGTAAAACTTGCTATTTAAATTAGAAAAATATAATTTATACTGTAGCTCATTATATTACTTATAAAATATAGGTTAACTAAATTTTTCTACATAAATCATATTGCTGACAAATTGTGTATATTTTTGCTATCTGAGATTAATTAAGCATATTATTCTCCAAAGTTCTTCAGGTTTGCATACCACACTGTAGTTTTCGTAAAATCACATGTAAGGTAATCCTTCAAGTGAGAGCTCCTAATTCTTGGCCATTTTGTAAGTTTCTTAGTTTGTGTGTCAATTTGATATAGACTGTACAGGAATATGTATTTAAGATGTTTGAGACATTCAACTTATTGCTATTTTAATTAATCTTTACCCTGGCATTTCTGTAATATATCTTAAAAATACAATTAAAAAATCTGAAACACAAGAAAAAAGTCAATTAGATCATTTTTTTAAAAAGTTAATGCTAAGTTACTTTTCTCTGAAAATATATGTCTTCAATATTGTAGAGTTGTTTACTCATATCTGAATCTGATTTAAAAATTATGCAATTATTCTAATGAAAGTTTGATGTGGGTTTAATGACATCATTAAACTATATAGAATGTGTAGCTTTCATTACTGTCAGTTATTTTTAATTTAATTCAAATAGAAGCAACTTTGATTTCAAATTCCATATTATTATTCCTTTTTAAAAGTCTTGTGAAAATTACAAACAACACATTCTTAATGGAAGTTTTACTAAGCATCTACATTATAACGTTTACAAAGGATGATGTAAAAAGGCTTAGAATTTGATAAGACAAGGTAGACTTTTATGTTCAAAGGGTTCAGATTCTAATTCGGTTAGAGTGAATTGAGTTGACTGATAATTCTGCCTACAGATTACAGACTTGTGCTCATGAGAGGCTACTGTCATACTGGGTTGCACCTAACTGTCTTTTCAAGTTTCCTGTAAACAGCAGTGTGAGCTTGTGATGCTCATTCTGTACCACCAGAGTGCATGGGGTGGTGGTAGGCTCAATCCATAACTGCTCCTTGAAACACGTGGTAGAACAGATTTCCCTTTTAATATTATAAAGATTAAAGTGCTTTTTAAGAAGGAAGATCTAAAATTTGAAACAAGGCATGTAAGTAAAAGCTGCCCAAGGCAGCTTTAAATTATGTGATTCTCACTTACACCAGATGCTGCTAGAGAAATTCCTTGGTTTCTCATTAACATGGAGCAGTCCCCTTAGACTTCACACATAGTGGCCACTCACAGGCACATACACATTCATGCAAATGTTAGGAATGATCAACTGCATGCTTCCAACTGTACAAGTTCCAACAGAAGAGATTTGAGAAAATTCATTTTAAGGAGATGAGCTGCCATCAAAATTTTGTCATTGCTTTCCTCAATCTACGTGGCTAAAGCCTCAATATACTTGGAATGAATAGCTTTAATGAACTTGAGTGATTGTTTTATGATGTTATTTCTGAGTTTATTCAAAATCCATTTAGAAAAGCATTGCCTAGATATAGGAAAAATTTGGAATTTTCAGGTGAAACTATAATGACAAAATGTTAATTTCTGTTGATAACTACTTTAGTACAAGGCATACTTAGATTTATGGAACCATAGCTTCAATCTTCACATGAAAATTCATATTAGTATTTTAAGCTTCGATTTTTTATTTTTCAAACATAAATTACTCTCTGTGCATTATTTTATAAATTGATCTTCAGTTTTCCTTTTATTCACTTGTCTATTCATATGGTCATTTATGGGGTTTACACATGGTCATTTTTTTGAGTCCCATGAGTAGGCAGTTTTGATAGGACCTAACTCTTCAATTGCAGTTCAAAGTTAGAAAACATTTGGCTGGCTAGTGTAAGTCCAGAATGTTTTTGTCTAGAGACTATAAATCTCTTTAGTAAATAAAAAAAAAAACATAAAACAAACTGGACACTGAATACATATATCATAAATATGCATATTTCTGTACTAAAAATGTTCTTCCATTTAACCAAAATCGATAACGCAATGCAGCTCAACTCTTTACGTTAATTTGAATTTCTATCTTGTATCTATTTATCTATCTGTAATGTATGTGTTTATAATCCACTTGCTTTTTTTCCCTCCTCTATGGAGGAACACTTTTGTATCAGTTAATAGATAAAATAAATTTTACTTTTTTATAGTAAATATGATAAATGCATAGCTTTTTGTGAGTGAAAGTTTAACATTCCATAATGTAGGAGTGACTGTGCTCTATGTTAAAGTTATTTTGCTTTGAAAGAGAATGTAATCACTGTGAGGGTAAGGATATCATGCAATTTCTTTTTTTATGGTCCTTGTATGACTCTACTTATAACGGGTATTGAATCTTTGATGGAAATGCAAAATATACGCTGCCTTGCAATGCATACAATTTGTGAAAAGTCTACTAGGATAAGAAGAAGTTATCCAAAAGGAACTTTTGGAAAGGGAAATTTTAAAATTACAAAATTTAAAGTTGAAATATGTATTTGCATCTGGCCTAATTCTCAAGTTGAAGTTTTTCTTTTTTAGAAATATTTATAAAAATATATTTTAAATAATATCATTATCATAATCTAAGAAATACCTAAATATACACATCACTGTGTAAGGGATACATGGTTCCTCTTGCAGATTTTTTTTCTTTTTTCATCTGAAGAAATGATATTGAAATGGATAAGACTTATGAAAGAACATACTGACAGACATAATGAAAGATTCTTCCTAAAAACATATATCACATATATATTTGCATTAAAGTCAAGTGGGTTATGTTGGTAGGAGAATAGTATTCACTGTTAATATATGAGACTTCAGGAAAATTTGGATTAATGCCTCTTAAATAGTCAAGATTTCTTGGAGGACTAGTGTTTCAGGAAAAAAGGAAAGATTCCTAGATACAGGGAAAAAAACACATTTCTAGATATTAGGGAGTTGATAAATAGAATGTAATGGAGCTTTGTCCAAATAAATTCTTTCTTAGTAATTCAATTGTAAGAAAGATGAATTGCAGTTAATTTATTATATCAGAAAATTTGAATGTGTATGTTATTTTCTTAGAATTACAGTGACAGGAAGGACAATCTGTCAAAAGATATTTTTTATCGAAAGATATTTTTTAAAAATCATAAATTTGCAAAAAGATTCCATGACTTCTGCAAAAATCTTTGGGAAATTCTCACTTTTCTCTCATGTCAATGAATCAATTGTTGAATTGAGTTGCTGAATCAAGAGACTCATCTCTATACTTAAAACATTTCAAATGGAAAGAATATTACTGAAGTTTAACTTAAAGAAATCATCCTGTACTAAGCAAATAATTCTTCCTTATATCTCCCTAACATCGTTCAAATGTACTTTTATAAATTATACTCTTCCTGGAACTATTAAAATAATCTACTAATTCTGATTCTAGTTACAGCTGTCACTTAATCTATTCCTGATAAATTGTCACACTTGTAACTTTGTTCTTTTTCTCAGTTTAAAATTGCACAATGTTAGTGAAATGTTTAGACAAGTAACCTTATGAAGTGTAGGTTAAAATAAATGTAACATTATATAATTTTGTGTTGTCTCTGCAAATAGTTTAAAAATAAAAGAGAATAAAATTACTCATTTGACATTTCAAAGCATTGAAATAAGCCTTGATCATACCTATAGTTATCACAAACTCCCACGATCTACCTAAGAAAAAAATCTTTACCTAATAGTTGGAATTCATCATTAACAGTTAAACAGCTTTAGTTGTTTGGTTTTTTTTTTTTTTTGAAGCACTTTTTTCTCTCTTACATTTTTCTTTCTGTTGAAACATAATTTTATGATTCTCAAAATTCATACACAGATCTACCAAGTTTAGAATATATGTTAGATAAGATATCCTAAAACAAGGAGAACTGTTATGTATACAAATGCTATAAATAATCACATACATGGAAAAGCCTTTATTTTCCCAAATATTTAAAACATTTGCGTAACTGGCACATATGAATTAAAAATTAGAATTTGGGTCTAAATTTTTTGATCTTCATACAGTTGATTTTTCCTCCATGTACACAGATCATATTTGGTTTTTCTTTGGGGGTCATTTTGATTATAGTAGCAATATCTTATATATACATAATAATGTTTCATATAAAAATATTCAGGGTCTTCTTCCTTCTGAATTGCAGCAAGCAATTAAGAGATTTCTGAATATAATGTATAATATGCCTTAAAAGCCTTAATATTGGGCTCTTCTTTGAGGTAGGTGTTTATTAATGCAATTTCACCTAGTGTCAGTTGCATGTCTATAGTGTCTGTATACCAGCATCAGCACTCCGCAGCTGTATCATGTGTGATTTGCATTCAGAGAGAATTGGTCTCTGAGTGTCAGAGAGAATGTTTTGAAAAGTACCACCCCCATATGCTTGTTAGTAGTGATAATAAAATGAGGACTGTAATTAAATGTAGTTGAAGAATTAAAGCTAGAAATCAAATATGTTTTAGTTTTCCTGTGATATGATAAATCACTATTGCTGCTTAAAAATAAGACAATTTAAATAGTTTCTTCATTTGATTTATTATTCTCTATATAGAGGGATTCCTTTGTATATATTTGAAAATTTGAAGAGAAAGGTGGAATGGAAACATCTGGGTCACGACACAGAATTTTAGGGATGATAAGTGATTCTGTCTGAGAGTCTTAGGAAAGAATAATTAGCAAAGTCGGCAAGTCTCATCCTACTGTTACTCCTGGTCAGAGGGATAAGCTGTAGGAGAGTCACAAATTTGATAGGTAAAAACACCCATTCAGAAATCATCCCTCTGTTGCTACTTCCTAGGTTCTTCATACTTTCACAGAGCAGCACTTCTTCATTTGAAATATAGTATAACACAAACATCTCATTAGGTCCCATTATTCCTGATGTATTCAGTTCTTCTACATCACCAAATTGAACTGCTTGTCATTTTCAATGTGTGAAAGTTAAACTGCCTCAGTAGAAAAGACACACAACCCTGAAGTGAGTAGCAGGAAAGACTAAAAAAATACAACCAAAATATTTTTCAGAAAGTGAAATTATTATGGAATGATATATGAGTAATAATGACATGGAATAATGGTACTTTAGGAGTAAAATATGAATTGAACCTATTTAGATAACAGAGACATTTAGCAAGCTTATTTGGAAGTTCAATATGACATTCCTGACTGAGGATGATTTTTTTTTCTGAGGTTGATCTTGATTATGAATCCATACATTTTGATGAGATGTATTATAAATATTGCATATTTTGATGTATTTAATCAGTATTTAAAGTTATTGATTTGTGGGTAATTTTACTAATGGGAGATTTCATAAATTAATATAATATGCCCAACACTAGGAGACACTATTACAATTTAAGAATACAGTACCATTTATTTTAATAATTCACTTCTGAAAACGAATGTTTTGTTATACTTTTCAAAATTCTTTGGAGAAAAGGGTAATGTATTTTGATTTATAGTTTCATAGAGTAGAATTTTTAAATTATTTGTTTTATTTGGTTACATACATTATGATTTATATATTATTTCTCAATCTTACATTCTTATAATAATTGTGCAAAAATCCAAATTAGGTTAAAGACAGAAATTCCAAATTTTCTAGTATGCTCTGACATTAAAATATCTGACCAAAATTCCCATTCACTATGCAATAAATCCATTCCGCCTTAAAGTATATTCTGAATGTAAAAATGAAAATAGACATTTATATGCAGTCTGAGCTAGAAAAAGGTGCTGATACTGTAATTAATATTGTACCATAATATCTTTTTAATCTATCATGCTGCCTTTTGCCCTTTATGTTATGTCAGAAAGGAGTGTAATGAATGAGTGTGCCTGTGAGTATCAGCTTGAATTTGGTGAAAACCGAGGCAACATGACATTTAATGTGATTAAGCCAGATATAGATTCAAGTTTATTAGCTTTCACACAATCTAATGTAAAACTAATGATGATAAAACTTCAAATATTTTTTAAAGGATGATTTCCCGAATTTATTTTAAAGCTCAATTTGTATAAAGGCATTTTAATATATTTAAGAAGTAATAGGATTCCCTGACTTCGTAATGTTTCCTAGAAAGGTAACTCACAACAGTAAAACATCCAGTAAATATCCAACATTTTAGGTGAAGAATGAAGGATTTATCACTAAGTCAGAAAAGAACTGGTATAAATCTGACTTGAAACAGCTGTTTAGAGGGTAAGAGTGTCTTTTCAAGTCCTGAGAAGAATAATTTTTCTTCCTTTTTTGTATCAGAAGGGGGCAGTAGTGGTCCACTTTTAATAACAGCTAGCATTTCTTTTGTTATATGACATTTGATAATAAATAAATATCATTTTCTATTTAATGTTGAGGCATTTGTACAAAAAATTAAGACTGCAAGTATCTATTGTTAGGTTAAAAGTTAAATAATTAAAAGTTTGTATGCAAATATAATCTTATGCCTCTTTTCTTTTCATCTAAGGATGTGGCTCAAAATTAAGAAGTCCTGCTCTAGATAAATTAGAGCACCAGTTCTTATTGCTTAATCTTCATGCTAATAATGATAGTTATAGAACAGATTAATTCTCTCTCTCTCTCTCTCTCTCTCTCTCTCTCTCTCACACACACACACACACACACACACACACACACACAATTTCAGTGAACTATAGTCTCTCACCACTCACCAAGCTGGAGTTAGCATCCACAGTAAAGGTGCTTTACTATTTATATAGCTTGTCATATTAGTATTTATTTTTAATATTGTGGCTTAAAATAAATTAATACAAGACATTATCTTATAATTTCCGGGTTGATTAAACGAGTGGTGCATATGCACACTTAATGGGATGATTGCAATTTACATCTCTCCAGATCTCCATTAAAAGATAAGCTGCGAATACAGTGGCTATTCTGCTCATTGGCTGACATCTCTCTATGTCCAGATCATCTGCTTAGAACAAATGTGGCTGGACAATGTGGTATTCTAATTCCACAAATTGAGTAATTCAAGAATTTCAGAGATGCAACAAGGACGGAATTACTGTCCTCATTCTAGCTTTAGAAGGCAGACATGCAAGTACCTAGAGAAAGAGAACAGATGAAAGCTGGCAGCCTCTTCATTTACAGACAGTACAATTTTCTGAATTTAGCAAGACTCTTCCTTTCCCCCCAGAATGCTCTATGTAAGTGTTAAGATGTTGAGACATGCATTATGTTTTACATTTTCGTTAAGTTTTGCAGAAAATCATATGGCTAAGTAGTACTTGTATTATAATGGAAAAAGGTGTGAGGAAAAACCCTCCAAAAATGAAATCCACTTGTCAGTTTGAATTTGACATGTTTTATTACATAGTAAAACCTGTCAGCTAAAATTTTAGAGATTTACACCTAAGTTGTGACTGAAAACAGGTAAATGTCTTTTCAAAACAGGTATTTTGAATATAAAAATGAAAATTTTGGTAGTTCTGTGCATATAGAGTTGCTTGTAAAGTGAATTTAAAATTTTAAAGAAATGTTTCTGGCATTTTAAAATTGCTAAGAATAACTTATGAGAATGAGAACTTAGGAAACCTGCTTTTTAACAAAAGTCTACCGTATTATATTTGAATTTTGCCAAGACAGTCAACTCACAATGTCATTAGTACAAATTAAAGAGCATACCTTTCCTAGATTTCATAATGCAATTTAAAATACTTATTTAATGATGAAAAAATTTAAGAATACATTTATATTTTATTGATGTTAATGATAAATAAAACATTATCCCCAACAGTTAAAATGTTTTATAGATATTAAAAGTAATTAATTTAACACAGAATTTTTTTCCCATTAGAATATAATACTCAGTTTTTCCTTTAAAGCTGAAGGTATTGTGCTGAGTTTCTGGAACTCTGCAGCTCAGTCTGGAATTATATTTTTCTAGAAAAAAAATGTGGCTAGGAGAGAATTTTCTTGCTATATTAGGGTCTCCCAAATTTCTTTTGATCTGTAATTTTAAAAGGTTGTCATTACTTGGCTCTCTCTTGTATCCTGAATGTGTGTGTGTGTGTGTGTGTGTGTGTGTGTGAGAGAGAGAGAGAGAGAGAGAGAGAGATAAAGAGAAAGAGAGAGACGGGAAGAGGGAAAAGGACAAAAAAGAAGGAAGGATAGAAACAAGAAAAGAAAGAAGGAAAAAATAGGAAAAAAAGAAGGATAAGAGGAGGTAAAGAAAAAAGTGGGAATGTCAGAAGGAAGAAGAGAATAAAAGAGGAGAAAAATAATGTCTTGGAGAGGTCTATATATTTTGATGGATTGACATTGCTAGTTTTCTGGTACTAGCTTAGGAACAGTGTGATCCTGGCAGCAGCTTTAAGATAGCACATCTCAACTTTCAGAACAACATGATTTAAAGAAACTGTGTGACTCAGAGGATAGTTTTGGCATTGAGTTTGTGAGAAAAGGAGGCTTTGCTTTTGTATTGCTCTTCAAATATAAGAGAAAATTCTGTTTCTGCCAACATAGATAAAAAAGCTATCCAATTATTACAACGCCAGCTTTCTCTTTACAAATATCAAGTGTAATTAAAGCAAAGAGCTAAATATTATAGAGAAAATAAGATGGAAAATGTTGGCTGTTGGAAATTGGCTTGGTATGGGCTTTGTGGATGGATGGCATTTACTAAATTGTACCGATCCTGCTTTAGGTTTTTAGACAGCATTAAAGGATGAATTGTTGATTTGCCTGTTCTTCAACATTATCACCTGCTTGAATATTTTTCCCACCTGATAATTTTTCATCAGCCTCTTCTACAGCCAGGCATATTTTGGCTGTGAATAGTCATAGACTAAAAGCTTTCTGTCTTATGTTATACATGTGTGTGACTGTGTGTGTGTGTGTGTGTGTGTGTGTGTGTGTAATTATTATTTCTTATAGACCTATTCTATACTTTTCTGACCTTTGCCTGAAGGACTGTGGCTAGTGTGTGTGTGTGTGTGTATGTGTGTGTGTACGTGTGTGTGTGTTTTGCTGGCATTTTGCTATTACTTAATTTTCTCTGTTTCCCTTTAATGCCTACCTAAATATTTTCTCCTCTTACCCTTAAGCAAAATGTCAAATTCTTGGCAGACAAAACATTGGATTTTCTTGAATAAAAGGAAGGCAATATCCACTTCAGCACTTTGTCTATCAATATAACTAGGACTGTGCATCTTTTAGGCTCTCTGTAAATACTGAGCATCCACCTGAAATATTACATGTTAGCCAACAGCAGCAGAGACTGTGTGTGTGTGTGTGTGTGTGTGTGTGTGTGTGTGTGTGTGTGTGTGCACGGGCGCACACGCTGATTAGCGGCTGTGATCATTTTTTCTTTTCTTATACACTCCCAGATGGTGTCTCTCCTTTTTTTATACTTCTAAGTATCTAATAAGAAAGTGGAATTAGAGAGGAATTTGAAGACACTACACTGTTGGCTTGAGGACGGAGGAAGGGCCCCCAGCCAGGGGATGAGGAGGACTCTAGAAGCTGGACAAGGCCAAGAAACAGATTCTCCTCAGAGCCCCCGAGGGAATGCAACCTTGTGGACCCATTTTAGATTCTGACTTCCAGAACAATCATCTGTTTGTGTCACTTTAAGCCATTAAGTTTGCCGCAATTTGTTAGAGCAGTCATAGGAAACAGCCGTCTCTGACCTCTGCTTCTGTGCTGACATCTCTCTCTGACTCTGGCACTCCTGCCCCCCTCTTACAAGGACCTTCATGACTACTTGGCTCCACTGACTCCCAGATCATCCAGGATCATTCTCTATTTCAAGATCCTTGATCCCATCTGCAAGGTCCCTTTTGCCGTGTAAGGTACAATGTTCACAGGTTCCAGGGACTAGGGCATGAATGTTTTTGGGGACATTGTTCTGCCTACCACAGACAGCTCCCCGGTCGTAAAACACATCAGCAGTGAATTCTCAGGCTTGGCTCTCGGAGCAGCGCTAGAGCAAGAGTAGGTGGCCACTGGGCTGAGGGACCCCAGGCCTGCCTGTGGTGTCTGCAGAGCCATGTAGCTCAGCAGGTTTGCAGGCTTGGAAGGGAGTTTGACCACCTGCTCTATAGACACAGTGCTCCAGATCACTGTGTAGGCTTCTTAGTTGTCTGCAGGAACGAACTAATGGATAGAGTTTTCTCTGGACGAAATTTTAAATCCCATATTTCCTGAAATCTTTGGGGCTTGTTTTGCTGCCACTTCTTTTTGGTAAATGACAGAAAGAATGGTTTGTACTTAAGAAACAGGAACTGAAGATATTAAAAAAGAGCTGTAGTAGGTGTGATAGGATCCCTATTCTTGCAAGGCATTTGTCCACCTATCCATACCCTGATTTATTCAGGCATGGGGAGATGTGTAGAATACTGTACAGTGAATGTCAATGATATATGGCGATGGACTTATTTGAGGATATGTGGCTTTCTTCTTTGTATTTTTCTTTTTGACTATATTTTAGAACAAGCATGTATAATTTTTATAGAAACAATAAAATTATTAGTTAAAAAAGAAAATGGAGTTATACAATCACTGAAAATTGTGTAAAACTACATATATGTACTGAAATGAAGACTTCCTGAGAGACATAGATTGAATTAAAAAGAAAAACGTCATGGACAGTATGTGTAGTACAGTAGTCCTCCCTTATCCAGGGAAGACACATTCCAAGATGCCAGTGGGTACTTAAAACTGTGGATGGTACCAACCTTATATATATTATGTTTTATGATCTGAAAACTGAGACCCTCACATATGTAGTCTGTCAGTGACCACAATGTTGTTATGGGGTGCATGACTCTACTTCCTCTTCCCCCATTTTTTATCACTCTGTAGTCATAAAATCAGAGAATTCATGAATGATTCAACTAGACGTTATTTTACATCTGTAGGAATTATGTTGTTTTCTCAGACAAAAAGGAATTGATAATAAAATAGTAATAATCATTTATTAGAAAAATGTGCTATTTTTGCAGCTTTTAAGTAAATATAAATATGAACTTAATTTTTCAAGGTAATTTTACATAAATGTATGTAACTAGAATTAAATATTTGCCTGTATCTGAATATTAATAAGTAAGTCATAATGTTCCTATAGTAAATCCTCAAGATATTATTTCCATTAGATGGGAAGAAAAAGATGAATATGATTATGTTTAAAATGTAATAATACTAGGGTGAAACCAAGTAATAACAACATATTATTGTATTGATAGAGCTTACAGAGGTAGCAGGAGATAGTTTATTTATAATTTGGTGGATAAGAACAAAATGAGGTTTAGGAAAATTATTTTGGCCAACAATTTCTTGTCCATGTTCTTTAAAATCTATTGTGTAAAACTAGCCATATTTGATTTCTCAACAGTGTCTTTAAAATTTATTTATGCTAAATGATTCTATTATTGTACCTTCTTCTATTTGCCCTCATAACCTCCCATGCCCTTCAACAAGCATCCACAAAATAAACCCCAAAAGAGAGGCAATATCCCTTGTCTGGACTCATTTTCATATAGGAAATCATAACCAACCCATTGTTTTCTGTTTCAGAATTTTTTACAAAGATACATTCATTGTGTAAATTGTGGCTTCATGATTTTGAACCTAAGACAAAAAGCAACTTTCAATTCTTGATTATAGCTTCTCAAAATACACAGTATAATTAATGTTGAAAGAGCAATTATATTCTAAGTCCTTATTTCATACCCATTCAAACTTTGTCTTGCCTTTAGCTTTTGGAATTTTAGTCACATTTTCAGAAAGAAGGTCAACATTGTGGGAAACAGTGATAAATAAAGGGCAGATGTGTTATAATCATTTTAATGCATATGAGACTGTTTCAGTCACATTATATTTGTTTTCAACATAAAAAATTTCTCAGTCTCACTCCTAACTTCTCAAGCACTTTGTTTATCTAAAAAGTTTTCCTTCACCCAAACCTTCCCCCTCCGTATTGGTGTATACAGGTTATTTCCTTACATGCACTGTGACACATTATTTGACTGCCTACTTAGTCAGGGACCCTCCCCTTGAAATATTAGTTCTGTTTAGACACAAAGTAGATATTCAAAATATATGTGTTCAATGACTACATGAATGAAGAAATTAATTACTCTATTTCAGACTTAAAAAAATTTAGGGTAGATACAAAACCAATTAGTATTTGATAATTATTTTCAAATTAAAAAATATCAACCATAGACAGGCCAAATATTTTTCTCAACTTCTTGTTTCAAAAATATTTGGGGCAAAGTTTATTTTGAAATACCTTAAAAATTGAAAGATTTGACCTTACCTTGCATTTCAAACAAGGCAAATTATTTTCTAGTTGCTTTTTCCAGCGTTAAATGGCATATATTTATGTCTAGTTATGGTCAGTTGTTGTGGTGGTTCTGAGGAAATAATTGGAACTGAACCCATAGTTGAAACTGGATGTTTGTTCTAAACATATTGTAACAAAATATTTGTCCTGACCAATCAATCCTTGAAAATTAAATTCCTTCAGGGCTGGAAATTGGTCTGTTTTATTCATTGCTGTGTTTCAACTCTTACAACAGAACACATAGTAAGTTCTCAACAACTGAATTAATACTTAATGATTACATTAATATTTATGATTGAATAAGTACTTACTGACTGAATTAATAGCAGTTCCATGGGTGCCAGTGGAGCAGTAATCAGGACAGGGAAGCCAGAACTCGGCTATATTCCAGGATAGTTTTTTATTGTTTTCTAGAGTGTGTGTGTGTGTGTGTGTGTGTTTAACATATTTTATTGCACTTTAGGTTCTGGGGTACATGTGCAGAACACGCAGGATTGTTGCATAGGTACATACATGGCAATGTGGTTTGCTGCCTCCATCCCCGTCACCTATATCTGGCATTTCTCCCCATGTTATCCCTCCCCAGCTCCCTACCCCCACTGTCCCTCCCTGAGTCCCCTCCAACAGACCCCAGTGTGTGATGCTCCCTCCCTGTGTCCACATGTTCTCATTGTTCAACACCTGCCTATGAGTAAGAACATGCAGTGTTTGATTTTCTGTTCTTGTGTCAGTTTGCTGATAATGATGGTTTCCAGATTCACTCATGTCCCTACAAAGGGCACGAATTCATCATTTTTTATGGCTGTATAGTATTCCATGGTGTATATGTGCCACATTTTCCTTGTCCAGTCTATCGTAGATGGGCATTTGGGTTGGTTCCAGGTCTTTGCTATTGTAAACAGTGCCGCAGTGAACACACTTGTACATGTGTCTTTATAATAGAATGATTTATAATCCTTTGGATATATAACCAGTAATGGGATTGCTGGGTCAAATGGAATTTCTATTTCTAGATCCTTGAGAAATTGCCACACTGTCTTCCACAATGGTTGAACTAATTTACACTCCCACCAACAGTGTAAAAGGGTTCCTATTTCTCCACATCCTCCAGCATCTGTTGTCTCCAGATTTTTTAATGATCGCCATTCTAACTGGCATGAGATGGTATCTCAATGTGGCTTTGATTTGCATTTCTCTAATGACCAGTGATGATGGGCTTTTTTTCCTAGGTTTGTTGGCCTCATGTATGTTTTCTTTTGAAAAGTGTCTGTTCATATCCTTCACTCACTTTTGAAAGGGTTTTTTTGTTTTTTCCTTGTAAATCTGTTTCAGTTCTTTGTAGATTCTGGATATTAGCCCTTTGTCAGATAGGTAGTTTGCAAAAAATTTTTCCCATTCTGTTGGTTGCCAGTTCACTCTACTGATTGTTTCTTTTGCTGTGCAGAAGCTCTGGAGTTTAATCAGATCCCATTTGTCTATTTCGGCTTTCGTTACCAATGCTTTTGTTGTTTTAGTCATGAAGTCCTTGCCTATGCCTATGTCCTGAATGGTTTTGCCTAAATTTTCTTCTAGGGTTTTTATGGTGTTAGGTCTTATGTTTAAGTCTTTAATCCATCTGGAGTTAATTTTAGTGTAAGGTGTCAGGAAGGGGTCCAGTTTCTGCTTTCTGCACATGGCCAGCCAGTTTTCCCAACACCATTTATTAAACAGGGAATCCTTTCCCCATTGCTTGTTTTTGTGAGGTTTGTCAAAGATCAGACGGTTGTAAATGTGTGATGGTGCCTCCGAGGCCTCTGTTCTGTTCCATTGGTCTATATCTGTGTTTTGGTACCAGTACCATGCTGTTTTGATTACTCTAGCCTTGCAGTATAGTTTGAAGTCAGGTAGCGTGATGCCTCTAGCTTTGTTCTTTTTGCTTAGGATTGATGTGGCTATTTGGGCTCTCTTTTGGTTCCATATGAAGTTTAAGGTAGTTTTTTCCAGTTCTGTTAAGAGGATCATAGCTGACTTGATGGCAATAGCATGGAATCTATCAATTACTTGGGAAGTATGGCCATTTTCACAATACTGATTCTTCCTGACTGTGGGCATGGAATGTTTTTCCTTCTGTTTGTGTCCTCTCTTATTTCCTTAAGCAGTGGTTTGTAGTTCTCCTTGAAGAGGTCCTTTACATCCTTCGTTAGTTGTATTCCTAGGTATTTTATTCTCCTTGTAGCAATTGTGAGTGGCAGTTTGTTCTTGATTTGGCTCTTAAGTTTGTTATTGGTGTATAGGAATGCTTGTGATTTCTGCACGTTGATTTTGTATCCTGAGACTTTGTTGAAGTTGCTTATCAGTTTCAGGAGATTTTCGGCTGAGACGATGGGGTCTTCTAAATCATTTCATCTGCAAATAGAGACAATTTGACTTCTTCCTTTCCTAACTGAATACCCTTTATTTCTTTTTCTTGCCTTAGAACTTCCAATACTATATTGAATAGGAGTGGTGAGAGAGGGCATCCTCATCTAGTGCCAGATTTCAAAGGAAATGCTTCCAAATTTTGCCCATTCAGTATGATATTGGCTGTAGGTTTGTTCTAAATAGCTTTTATTATTTTGAGATACGTTCCATTGATACCTAGTTTATTGAGAGTTTTTAACATAAAGGGCTGTTGAATTTTGTCGAAGGCCTTCTCTGCATCTATTGAGATAATCATGTGGTTTTTGTCTTTGCTTCTGTTTATGTGGTGAATTAAGTCTATAGACTTGCATATGTTCAACCAGCCTTGCATCCCTGGGAAGGAGTCTACTTGATCGGGATGGATAACCTTTTTGATGTCCTGTTGCAATCAGTTTGCCAGTACTTTATTGAAGATTTTTGCATCTATGTTCATCATGGATATTGGCCTGAAGTTTTCTTTTCTTGTTGAGTCTCTGCTGGGTTTTGATATCAGGATGATGTTGGTCTCATAAAATGATTTGGGAAGGATTCCCTCTTTTTGGATTGTTTGGAATAGTTTCAGAAGGAGTGGTACCAGCTCCTCTTTGTATGTCTGGTAGAATTCAGCTATAAACTCATCTGGACCTGGGCTTTTTTTAGGTGGTAGGATATTAATTGCTCCCTCAACTTTAGCCCTTGTTATTGGTCTATTCAGTGTTTCAACTTCTTTTTGGTTTAGACTTGGGAGGGTGCAAATGTCCAGGAATTTATCCATTTATTCCAGGTTTACTGGTTTATGTACATAGAGTTGTTTGCAGTAATCTCTGATGGTAGTTTGTATTTCTGTGGCATCTGTGGTGATATCCTCTTTATTGTTTTTTATTGCATCTATTTGATTCTTCTCTCTTTTCCTTTTTATTAACCTGTCTAGTGGTCTGTCTATTTTGTTGGTCTTTTCAAAAAACCCGCTCCTATATTTATTGATTTTTTGAAGGGATTTTTGTGTCTCTATCTCCTTCAGTTCTGCTCTGATCTTAGTTATTTCTTGTCTTCTGCTTGATTTTGAGTTTTTTTTTTTTTATCTTACTCCTCTAGCGTTTTCAATTTGTACGATAGGGTGTCAATTTTAAAAATTTCCTTACCTCTCACATAGGCATTTATTGCTATAAATTTTCCGGTAGAGATGCTTTAATTGTGTCCCAGAGATTCCAGTACGTTGTGTCTTTTTTCTCATTGGTTTCGAAGAATATCTTTATTTCTGCCTTCATTTCATTATTTATCTAGTCAACATTCAAGAGCCAGTTGTTCAGTTTCCATAAAGTTGTGTAGTTTTGAGTTAGTTTCTTAATCCTGAGTTCTAATTTGATTGCACTGTGGTCTGAGAGACAGTTTGTTATGATTTCCGTTCTTTTGCATTTGCTGTGAAGTGATTTATTTCCAATTATGTGGTCAATTTTAGAGTAAGAGTGGTGTGGTGCTGAGAAGAATGTATATTCTGTGGATTTGGGGTGGAGAGTTCTGTAAATGTCTATTAGGTTTGCTTGGTCCAGTTATGAGTTCAAGTTCTGGATATCCTTGTTAATTTTCTGTCTCGTTGATCTGTCTAATATTGACAATGGGGTGTAAAGTCTCCCATCATTATTGTGTGGGAGTCTAAGTCTCTTTGTAGGTTGTTAAGAACTTGCTTTACGTATCTGGGTGCTCCTGTATTGGATGTGTATATATTTATGATCGTTATGTCTTCTTTTTGCATTGATCCTTTTACCATTATGTAATGCCCTTCTTTGTCTCTTTTGATCTTTGTTGGTTTAAAATCTGTTTTATCAGAGAGTAGGACTGCAACTCCTGCTTTTTTTTCACTCTCCATTTGCTTGGTACATCTTCTTCCCTTTATTTTGAGCCTATGGGTATCCTTGCATGTGTGATGGGTTTCCTGGATGTAGCACACCAATGGGTTTTGACTTTTTATCCAATTTGCCAGTCTGTGTCTTTTGATTGGGGCATTTAGCCCATTTATATTTAAGGTTAATATTGTTATGTGTGAATTTGATCCTGCCATTTTGATGCTAGCTGGTTGTTTTGCTGATTATTGACACATTTCTTCACTGTGTTAATGCTGTTTACCATTTGGTACATTTTTGGAGTGGCTGGTACTGGTTATTCCTTTCTTTGTTTAGTGCTTCTTTCAGGAGCTCTTGTAAAGCAGGCCTGGTGGTGATGATATCGCTGATCAATTGCTTGTTCATAAAGGATTTTCTTTCTCCTTTGCTTATGAAGCTTCATTTGCCTGGATATGAAATTCTAGGTTTAAAGTTCTTTTCTTTAAGGATGTTGAATATTGGCCCCCACTCTCTTCTGGCTTGTAGGGTTTCTGCAGAGAGATCTGCTGTGAGTCTGATGGGCTTCCCTTTGTGGGTAACCCAACCTTTCTCTCTGGCTGTGCTTAGCATTTTTTCCTTCATTTCAATCCTGGTGAATCTGACTATTATGTGTTTTGGGGTTGCTCTACTTGAGGAATATCTCTGTGGTGTTCTCTGTATTTTCTGGACTTGAGTATTGGCCTGCCTTGCTAGGTTGGGGAAGTTCTCCTGGATAATATCCTGAAGAGTGTTTTCCAGCTTGGATTCATTCTCTCCATTACATTCAGGTACACCTATCAAATGTAGATTAGGTCTTTTCACATAATCCCATATTTCTTGGAGGCTTTGTTTATTTCTTTTTACTCTTTTTCTCTCTAATCTTGCCTTCTCGTTTTATTTCATTGAGTTGATCTTCAATCTCTGATACACATTCTTCTACTTGGTCGATTTGGCTACTGAAACTTGTGTATGCTTCTCGAAGTTCTCCTGTTGTGTTTTTCAGCTACATCAATTCATTTCTATTCTTCTCTAACCTGTTTATTCTGGTTTGCCTTTCGTCAAACCTTTTTTCAAGGTTCCCAGTTTCTTTTCATTGGGTTAGAACATGTTCTTTTAGCTCAGAGAAGTTTGTTATTACCCACTTTCTGAAGCCTGTTACTGTCAATTCATCAGACTCATTGTCCATCCAGTCTTGTTCCCTTGCTGGTGAGGAGTTGTGATCCCTTGGAGGAAGAGAGGCATTCTGGTTTTGGGTGTTTTCATCCTTTCTGTGCTGGTTTCTTCCCATCTTTGTGGATTTTTTTTACCTGTGGTCTTTGTAGTTGGTGACTTTTGGATGGGGTCTCTGAGTGGACATTCTTTTTGTTGACGATGAAGTTATTTCTTTCTGTTTTTTAGTTTTCTTTCTAACAGTCAGGCCCCTCTGCTATAGGACTGCTGGAGGTCCACTCCAGACTCTGCTTGCCTGGGGATCACCTGCAGTGGCTGCAGAACAGTAAGGATTGCTGCCAGTTCTTTTTCTGTTATCTTTGTCCCAGAAGGATACTTGCCAGATGTCAGCCTGAGCTCTCCCTTATGAGGTATCTCTTTGGATATATGGGGGTTGTGGAGCTGCTTGTGGAGACAGTCTGTCTCTTATTAGGAGCTAAGGTGCTCTGCTTTGAGCTCTGTTGTTCCTTTCAGAGCTGCTGGGCAGGTAAATTTACATCTGCTATAGTGGATCTCATAACCATCTTTTCCCAGGTGCTCTGTCCGTGGAAGGTGGGGCTTTATTTATAAGTTCCTGATGTGCTACTGCCTTTTTTCAGATATGCCCTACCCAGCGAGGAGGTAACCTAGTGGCAGTCTGTCAGCTGCTGCGTTGCTGAGTTGCCGTGGGCTCTGCCCAGCTGCTGTGTGAACTTCCTTGTGGTTTTGTTTATAGAGGTATAGTTAGACCTGACTCAGTAATGGAAGTCTGCCTCAATAATGGCAGACTGTCTTTGTAATGGCAGATTGCCTTGGTAATGGCAGATTACCTCGGTAATGTTGGACTGCCTTGGTAATAGTGGATTGCCTCAGTATTGGCAGACGCCCTTCCCCCCACAGAGCTGGACCGTCCCGGGTCCAACTGTGCTTGCTGTGAAACTCTCAATCCAGTGTGTTTGATTGCTGGTCTTTGTGGGGGTGGGACCCGCTGAGCCAGATCACCTGGCTCCCTGTTTCAGCCCCTTTTTTTTTTTCATTTGAATGGGCAACTCTGTCTCCCAGGCATTCCACGTGCAAGTTGAAACAGCCACCCAGATTTGTATGCGTTTTTGTGCAGAAACCCACTGCGCTGGCTGAAACAGCCATACTGGAAACTCATGGCGCTTTTCTGCCCTGGAATCTCCTGGTCTGTGGGCAGTAAAAACTTGTTTGTATATTCAGTGATCACTCACCCTCTGCATTCTCATTGGGAACTGCACTCCAGAGCTGTTCCTATTCGACCATCTTGGATCTGTTTCCTGTTCCAGGATAGTTTTAAGAGAACAGACTCTAGTCAGGCAACACACTCTTTATTATCTTCCCTTCCCTGTCTCAGTCCCTCACTCTCTTATTGTGTTTCCTCAGATTATATCCCAAACTATTTGCATTCTAACTCTTATCCTAAATTCTGCCTTGGGGGAAACTAAAACTAAACAGTACTAGTTAAGGGTAAATGAAAACAATGTTAATAGAAGAGTGGAAGTGTATGTAATTGTCAAGGTCAGGAAGAACTGGGAGAGCAGAAACCCAGGTTGATAAGTAAAAAGTCAGAGTTAGTTTGACAGTTGGCCTGGACAGGTAAATGTCTGAATTCCAGGAGATAAAGATGTCTGGTTTGGAACCAGCAACTAGAAGAAAGTAATATAAACTTGACTGAAATTATCTGTTTTAGTGAACAACGTTACATCTGTTATATGCCAAGGGCATGAGCAATTAAGTTGATAGATGTCTGTGGATAAAATAAGGAATCTGGTCAAGAGCAAGTAAAAAAGTAATTCTTGAAGGTAGGTTTTGGTACAGTGACTGTACTTACATAAAGATGACTCAATGATTGGCTGCAGCATATCATGAAGGATAGAAATTATTGGGTTGTTTCTGACATTGATACACTTATACTAATGCCACATATGCTTTCTTGCATTCTATGGTATTTCCTTATAGTGAATAGTTGTTAAAAATAATCATAAAATCACTTAGAATTATTAAAAGACTGTCAGGTCAATAAAAGTGCATGTTAGAATGCCTAAATACTTTTCTTATCTTTTTGAGTTCACTGGGGAAGGAAAGAGAGATATGAAAGATGGCTTGTGCTTTGAGAAAAGTGGAGATCATAGAGAAGAGGGACTGATGGTTGCCCAGCTGAGGTGGATAGACTCAGCATCAAAAGAATGGTGACTGAGGTTGTCACTGGTAGTTCTGTTACAGTAGGTGCTTAGGCAGACATGAGAGTGCAGGAGAGTCCATGACTTCCCAATCAGGAATGTCAGGTAATCATCAGATGATGGTTAGATGGTTGTTACACTATCTAAAATAATAACTGGTTGCAGTCTGTGCCAGGGAAAGGCCATCTCCTAATAGACAGAAAACACCTGGAACTTGTAATCATCAGTTTCCCAATAAGATCTCAGAAGCTGGGGCGGTTGTCTCAAGCATGTGCACTAAGAGGCAGCATGGCACAGTTTACCAGTATATGATCTTGGACTGGTAAGGGTAGAATGCCTCACATGAGCATGCATACAACTTCAGAAAACACACTGTGCCTGTGGCCCCTCTCAAGTGCTGGCAGGTCACTGCACATGCAGACAGCCCATCCCAGAGGAGACACAGGGGAGAAGAGACACAAGACCTGGAAGCATGCCAAAATATAAACCCCATGCGAAAGGTCAAACTGTGCACTTGAATCTCTCAAGTCACTCAGTTGGCCCTCTTCCAAGTGTATTTTGCTTTCTTTAGTTCCTCCTCTAAAATTTTTAATAAATGTTTACTCCTGCTCTAAAACTTACCTCTGTCTCCTGCTCTGCCTTATGCCCTTTTGGTCAAATTCTTTCTTATGAGAAGGCAAGAACTGAAGTTGCTGCAGACCCGTACGAATTTGCTGCTGCTGACACTTCCCTGCTCAAATTCCCTCTGCCCACCTAATAAATCACCTAGAGACAGGTTCTATCCATCTCCAAGGCTTCCAGAGTCTTTCTACCTGAAGGCACTTTCTTGCCTAAGGAGCATGCTTAGTTTGGGCATTGAGCAGGTGGAAAATGCCAAGGAGTTAAGAATGAAGAATGGGAGTTCATGGATAAACAGCACTTTCTCCCTTCGGTGGGATAGTTCCATGGCATGTCCCACATTGTTGCTCAGAAGGTACACTGCAGGATGGGGCCCCAGGTTCCATGGGGACCACCACATCAACACACTCTTTATTGTCTTCCCTTCCCTGTCTCAGTCCCTCACTCTCTTATTGTGCTTCCTGGGATTACATCCCAAACAAACTACTTGCATTCTAACTCTCATCCTAAATTCTGCCTTGGGGGAAACTGAAACTAAATAGTAACTAGTTAAGGGTAAATGAAAACAATGTTAAACTGTCTTCTAAACCCAATGCATGTTCATAATATTTTCATAAGCTTCTTTTATTGATGATGCACTATATCTGACTACCTTTTCAAATGTTGATACTGTGTGTAAGAGATTACACATTATAATCATGATCACTGAAGAGTTTTCAATCCATAAATTTTATGTATGCCCAAATTAAAATGTTCAGTGTTAAGGAGTTGTGAATTAAATCAGATTCAATTTTAAAATGCAGAATTTAATTAATCTTTATATATATTTCTAGATAAATTGCTTATAGGAGGTTAACATTTGCTTAAATTTTATATAATGCTGACTTACAAATATATAACAATTTGTGACCTTACAAATTCTAGCAGTTCTGTAGTTATTCTTTAAAAATGGTTCCAAATTCAACATTCACCTAAGTAGATTGTGAAAGTAGATAAAATGAATTGGAGAAAACACCCAAAATGTCAAAAAAAATCTCCAAAATGTAACTAATAAATAATTTTATACTTTAATAAATAATAATTTTCCACTTTTAATTTTTTTCATGATTTAAAAATACTTTCCCCCAAATTAATACTCTATAGATTTCTTACTCCATATCCTTTTTAAAATATAAAAATTTTGCAGTCAGTCAATAATAAGGACACATATTTAATTTGTAAAATGGACAAATTGGAAGTGGTAATAAAAGTGAACAGTTTTTTTCCCCCCAAGATGGTAGATCAGAGGCTTTGTTAGTGCACCTCAGTCACTTGAAAATAGCAAAACAGGAACTTTTATCCAAGTAGGATCCAAGAAGAAACACCACAGGTCAAAATAAGTCAATAAATAAAAGTTCTTTGGATACTTCGAATACTTGGAGGTGTGAAGGGCAGTAGCTCATGCTGAGGATTGGGTGGAAAACTATGTTACCAGAGCAAGATATGGAGGAAGACTGTCTTTATGCTTCCCACTGAAGAGCCAGGCAATCCTCAAGGTGCTCCTGGACCTCATGAAGCACAAGAACTGACTTGGGGAGTGGTGAGAATTTGTGAGAAGGAATGGCATTGGGAGGTGCTTTGTGCATGCTCCAGGCACGGTGTTCATAGAGGGAGACCATTTCTGATCCTAGCTCATAGGGGACTGTGCAAAAACCTGCCGGTGAGTGGGGATGATAGTCACAAGCTGGGAGAGGCTTTGAACTGAGATCTGTCATCTGATCTAGAATGGGGAGGTAGCCTCACAGTCAGAGCAGAGAGGAGAGTATAGTCTGGGTTCTCCTGCCAGGACAGGAGTTGATTTGCTGGGCTGGACCAGGAGGGATGTAGCCTCGGAGCTGTGGCTTCTGTTCCAGGCAGGGATTCTTGTGACCTGGGGCAATCTCACAATCTGAAGACTAAATGCTTGAGACTTGGCTGGCTTTTCTGGCCTGCTGGCAGCAACAGGCCACCAGTGGGATGCCTGCTGGGATAAGGAGTTGAGAGGTAAGTGGCTCCCACTACTGCCTGCTGGGCTGTGGATCCTGGGCTACCCCCTACCCCCATGCATGCTCTTTGGCTAGGTAGAGGCATCTCTGCCCCTTCCTGGAACATTGCCCCAGTGGCCTGAGGGCTGCCCTCAACCTCTGTCAAAGTCAGTGACATTGGGGAGCCTGAACTTGGGCTTGCCCAGGCAAGCTCTGTTGGACTTTATTACCCCTACCAACTTGGCGGCCAAATACCAGACAGGAATCTCTGGGAGCGACCTGATATTCCAAGACTCTGCCCATTGCTTGGCAATCTGAGTACTTCCAATTTACAAAGGCCAACCATAAATCCCACTCCCACCACTCCAGCCGCCTCATTCCTGCAAGCACCACCTACTGACTGGGAGGTCAACCTGTACAGCCCATTACAAGTTCTGATTGCAAATGCACAGCAAGTGGGTAGGAGACAAACTTCTCACCACCTTAGCTACCACTATCCCCTGTAACACTCCAGATACTCAATAGGCCCTGAGCCTGCTCACCCACCCAGTACTTACTGCTACAGTTGGGATTTAAGAAAGTCACCACACTAAGGCTATTTATAACCAAGGAAATCTTACAGCTTCTGTACCATTCCCCTGCCATCCCTGTCAGGCCTGGTGCTTGCGTCTGCCATTGGGAGATCCAGCGTAGCCCTGCCCAGTCCAGCTCTGCCCAACTTAGCCAATGCTCTGGAGTTGGGGGTCAAGCCTAGGCATCTGGGCATCTGACAGATTATCTCACTGCATAAAGCACAGGAGAGTTTCTCCTGGTAAACAAAGATCAAGGGTAAACCATTCTGTTACTGCCACAGGAGGCTCTTACATACTGGCATCACCTATTGGCTTGGAGGTCAGAATGTACAACCCAATACAAAAACTGCTGACACAGGGAACAGCACTTTAGAAAGAGATAAGCATATGAGACCTCCACGGATGAGAAGAAACTAGTATAACAATTCTGGAAATATGAAAGAACAGGATGTTATGATACTCTCAAAGGATCACAATAACTCTCTAGCAGTATAACTTAAGCAAAATGAAATCCTTGAAATACCAAATAAAGAATTCAAAATACTGATTTTAAAGAAGCTTAATGAGATCCATGAAAAAGTTTAAAACCAATACAAAGAAATCAGAAAATCAATCCAGGATAGGAACAAGCAATTTACAGAAAGACATAGATATTTTAAAAATAACTAGGCTTGGCATGATAGCCCATGCCTATAATCCCAACTCTTTGGGGGGTGGGGGTTAAGGTAGAAGAATCACTTGAGGCTAAGAGTTGGAGATCAAAATAATAAAAGCCATATATGACAAACACACAGCCAGTATTATACTGAATAGAGAAAAGTTGAAAGCATTTCCCTAAGAACTGGAAGGAGACAAGGATGCCCACTTTCACCACTCTTATTAAACATAATACTAAAAGTTTTAGCACGATCATTCAGGCAAGAGAAAGAAGTCAAAGACATGCAAATTGGAAAAGAGTAAGTCAAATTATATCTGATTGCTGACAATATAATCTTGTATCTAGAAATCCCTGAAGACTCCTCCAAAAGACTCTAGATTTGATAGATGAATCCAGAAAATTTTCAGAAATGAAATCGACATAGAAAAATTAGTGTCACTTCTGTACAGCAATAATGATCAAACTGAGAACCAAATCAAAAAGTCAATCCCATTTAAGATAGCTACGAATAAATAAATAAACAAATCACCTAGGATATGTTTAACCAATGAAGTGAAAGATCTCTATAAGAAAAATCACAAAACACTGATGAAAGAAATTGTAGAAGACAGAAATAAATGGAAAAAAATCCCATACTAATGGATTGGGGTAATCAATATTGTCAAAATGACCTAAAGCAATCTACAAATTCAAGGAAATTCCTATCAAAATAACATGATAATTTTTCAGAGAATTAGAAAAAGCAATTCTAAAATTCACATGTAACCAAAAATAAGCCCAAATAGCCAGAGCAATTCTACGTGACAAGAACAAAGCTGGAAGCATCACATTACCTGACTTAAAATTATGCTACAGGCAAAAGTAGCCTAAACAGCATGCATGGTACTGAAACAAAGACACAGACCAATGGAACAGAATAGAGAACCCAGAAATAAAGTCAATTACCTACAGCCAGCTGATCATTGACAAAGTTGACAAAAACCTACAATGGGGAAAGGACATTTTATTCAATACATAGTACTGTAAAAATTGGATAGCTGTACACAAAAGACTGAAACTGGACCCGTATCTCTCACCATATACAAACATTAACTTCAGGTGGATTAACAAATTAAATGTAAGACCTGAAATAAAAATTCTAGAAGAAAACCTAGGGAAAACTCTTCCAGACATTGATCTAGGAAAAGAATTCATGACTAAGACTTCAAAAGCAAATGCAACAAAACCAAAAATAGACAAATGAACTCAATTAAACTAAAGAGCTTCTGCACAGCAAAAGATATGATCTCCGAGTGAAAAATGGACAATCTACTGAATGGGAGAAAATATTTCCAAACTGCATGTGACAGAGAATATCCTGGCTGAGCATGTTGGCTCATGCTTGTAATTCTGGCACTTTGGGAGGCCAAGACAGGCAGATCACTTGAGGAGAGGAGTTTGAGACCCGCCTGGCCAACGTGGAGAAACCCCATATCTACTAAAAATACAAAACTTTGCCAGGCGTGGTGGCGCACACCTATAATCCCAGCTATTCAAGAGGCTGAGACACAACAATTGCTTGAACCCGGGAGGCAGAACTGTGAAAAATTGAGTCGCAGTGAGCTGAGAGCACGCCACTACACTCCAGCGTGGATGACAGAATGAGACTCCATCTAAAAAAATAACGATAATTAAAAAGTGGGCAAAAGTCATGAACAGACATTTTTCAAAAGAAGGCATACAAATGTCCAGCAATCATTAAAAAAGTCACCATCACTATCATCAAAGAAATGTACATTAAATCACAGTGAGATACCACCTTACATGTGTCAGAATGGTTATTATTAAAAAGAATTAACAGAGATGTTGGTGAGGATGAGGAGAAAACAGAATTCTATACTATTGATGGGATTGTAAATTAGTATAACTCCTATGTAAAACTGTATGGAGAGTTCTCAAAGAAGTAAAAATAAACTACATTTTGATCCATAAGTTCTAATACTGGTTATCTATTCCCCCCAAAAAGGAAAGTGTTACATTACAAATATACCTGCACTCATATGTTTATTGCAGCACTATTCACAATAGCAAAGACATGGAATCAACCTATGTGTCTCTCAATGGAGCACTGGGTAAAGAAAATGTTGTATATATACAGCATGGAATACTACTTAGCCATAAAAATAGAATAAAATCATGTCTTTTGCAGCAACATGGATGGAACTCGACATCATTATCCTAAGTGAAATAAACCAGAAATAGTCAAATACTACATGTCATGCTGTCACATGTAAATGGGAGCTAAATAATGTGCGCACATGGACACAAAGTGGAATATTAGCATTAAAGATTTGGAAAGGTGGGAGTCATGGAAGAGGGATTAGAGTTGAGAAATTACCTAACAGGTACAATGTACAGTATTTGGGTCATGGTTACATTAAAAGCCCAGACTTCACCATTATGAAACATACCCATATAACAAACTTGCACATGTACCCTAAAAAAAGAGTAAAGAGATTTAATGAATCTTTGAAATCAGGTGTTGTAGATAGTAATTTGTAAGCTTTTCAGTTCAGGGACCACTTCCAACTGAGAAAAAGAGTAGTTTTAGCTTTTGGTTGTTGGAGGTTGGGGTAAAGCCTACTATCAATTCAGTAATTAAAACATTTTAAAATATTTAAGAGATTTTTGCAAGACATTCATTTCTTTAGTGCCCAGACAATAGTTTTTCTGTTTTTGTTTTGTTTTTGTTTTTAGTTTACAGCACTTGGCAGTAACTCTCAATGGTCTATGGTATACAATATTTGGGTTACTCCAATCCAGTGGTTCTAAAACATAACATATTAGAATTGCTTGAGATTTTAAGAAGCAGTGAGTCTTTGCTCTACCCTAGATATGCTGAAATTAAAGTCTCTGCTTGTTGAACCCATCTGTGTATACGTTATCCATTTTAGGTTAAGCAGCATGTATAGCACTGGTATACAGGCTGGCAATTTGTGCCCACCAGAGAACGTTTTAGGGTTTGTTAATACATAAATATTCTCTCTGTGTGTCTCTTTTTGTTTTTTTCCACATGCCTGCACCATTATTATTCACCTAAAATTTTTAAAAATTCCAATGAGATTTCTTCTTTGACCTAAGGATCTTTTTGGAAGTGTGTTTATTTATTTCTAAGTATTCGGTGATTTTCTAGTAAAAATACATATTTCTAGTAAATATATATATAGCTTTATTCGACTATAGAATCTGAAAGCCATCTATGAACAATTTTAACTCTTTAAAATATTTGAGTCATGCTTGTTCATATAACACACACTCAATGTTGGTAAATGTTCCATGTGCATTTATAAAACATGTATATTCAACAGTTGCTGACTGGATGTCAGCTAAGTCAAGTTATCTATCTTTTTGTGTTTGTTTGCTGATGAAAAATTCTGTCAGTTTTTGCTTGTTTGAAAATCTCTTAATTTTATTTTTTATGTTGATGGCTATTTTTTGTAACATGTGAAATTTTTGGTTAGCAGTTATCTTCTTTCAGCATGCTAAATGCTGTCACTCCACTGTTCTTGGCTTCCATCATTTCTGTTGAAAAGTCAACAAAGAATGTTTTGGATACTCGAGTTCTGACTGCCTTGGCTGTACCAATGCTTTTGAACAGCTGTAATTTTAAAAATTTCTATTTAAAAACATATAGGTTTTATTAACAGGAGAGTTAGTTGACTATAAGCTGCTCCATCATAACTGGAAGTGGGATCTCTGGTGTGAATTTTTAGGACTATATGCTTTGTATCAACTTTAATCAGGATGTTTATTTCTTTCAGCAGAGTAGCAACATGTGTAGAAATTGAGAAAAGAACTCAATGTAAGTGGGTTGGCAAGTGAAGCATGATGGAATTGACTTAAGTCAGGGAAGAAATTCAATCTGTAATTTCCTGAGGCCTTAATGGCAACCAAATATATGCTAGAGGAGGGTAGTGTTCCGAAAAAATAAGTTTCCTTGTGAGAAATGATATATTGATGGTCTGAATAATCTTGAGCATATATTAAAGATATCTTAATTTCTTTATGAGAAAAAATATATGACAATCAAATATTCTATCTCTTCAATGAAGTCATAGTTCAAAATAGGGTAAACTAATATATGGCATGATTTTAGTCACTTAGAAACATGCAAGAATAGAACATTTATTTGTCATTGTTGCTAGGAGCATTCTCCTTCAATATCAGTCCAAGAAGCCTGATATTTCACACATAGAGAAGAAAAGACAATGTGTACAAGCCATGAGGACTTATAATAAAAATTATATTAGATATAGTTATTGTTTTAGAATTTTATTAACCTATAGCCAAAGCATGATGAAAGTCCATCATGGTTTAAAATTTAATGTAAATACAAACAACCTTGATAATTTAAAAGTCAAAAGTAAAAGTATAACTTACAGAAAGAGGGAACTATGGGGAAATGTGGGGAAGAAGGAGTGAGGTAATAACATTCTCATTTGACATGGTAAGCAGTCAAACAACAATGGAATTTTTTTTAGATGGACCAGTTAACTATATTAAAAAAAAACTAAAGATAATATTTCTTCTGTCTAGTATTTTCAGAACAAGAGGAAGAAGAGTGAGAATGTTATTAGTATGCTCAATCTTTATATTTCATATGAGGAATTCAGTAGATAGTATATGATGTTAATAAAATAAGACAACAGCATAAGCATATTATTTAAAGTAACAAAGCAGCCATATGAGGAATTAAAAACAAAAACAATTAGAAGAGGTTTTCTCTGCAAGGTGGAATTTGAGGATGAAGAGGAAATAAAGTAGGAGAATCTTGCTTTTCCACATTTGTGCAGATGTTACTTTAATAGCAATTTAAAGACATTTATAAAAATGTCATCTGAAGACATAACATCTTTCTGAGGTGATCACTTAAAAAAAAAGTTAAGAACTTTTCATTTTGAAAGCAGATTTAAACCAAAAGGATGTTGGGCAAGGAAGAGGTTAAGGAAGGACAAGATTCTTTGAATCTCTTAGAGGGCTAGAAATTCATTGTAAAGGGTAACAGACTGCTTAAGGGGAAAAGAATAAGCTAATTAGATAAATAAATACATAAAATAAATAATTTCTTTTAAATTCTTTAGCTTGAGAGTTATTTATTTTTTGCTTCTTCTCACTATTTACTGATCTATATGGAGGAAAAATGTTTAGTATTAGCATATACTATATAGTTTACAAATCACCTTAATATGCATCATTTCATTGTATTTTCAGCTCTTTGAGTTCACTATCAACAATTCTCTTTAACCGTATTTCATATGATTTTCAAATTCTTTTTTTCTACCCTAGTTTGATTTCTGTTGATGATAAATATGAGACTAATGTCTTACAGATTTCACTCCTTCTTCAATTAGCTCCACAGATTTTTCTTGGCCTCCAGAAAGGTGTGGAAGTTTTTTGAAAGATGTATTTCTTAAAATGCAGATTTCTACTCTGATACATTGGAAATACTATACTTCACATCTATTTACATTTATTATGTTTGTAATTTAATTACTTTTACAAAAATGAGTTAGCCTATAAGCCCAGTTTTTGCTATATTGAAGTTTGGTACAGTCATTTCTATTTACTGCTTGTATTTTTTTCTTTTTTCAAGAATATTTGTCTCCTTTTTATATTATCAATTATGGACTGATGTTGCCCTTATTGTAACCTGATAAACATTTGTACTTTCAGTATCCCCTAGTGCTAAGAAGACAAACTCAGGCCTAGTCTCTATCATTAAATCCTAGTAATCCCCATTGCTCTACATCCTGCTTCTCATTTCTCTGTGTTCCCTCCTGCCCTCAATTCTGTTCATTTGCATGATTTGGTCCCACTCTTTGAGTTTTAATCAAATTACTTTCCACCTATTGTTGATCTATCACATCTGATGGTATTGAATGCTAAATCTCCTTCCCATCCCAATATTCTACCTTCATTTTTTTGTCCTCATACAGATTATACCCCTTTGTAGTAACTTCCTATTTAAGAAAATGCTCCCTTCTGGTTTCAGCTTCTCCACTCAACAAATAACCTCTTCAGTTTATATACTTTTAATTCATCCAGATCTTTGTTGTGTCTCTTTTTACTTAGAAATTTTATAGTTGATACCTATGAAAGTAAACTTGCTATATTCTTCTGATGTCAGCCACATTTTATAAAAAATGTTAGCTCACAAACAAGGTTAAGAAAAGCCACAAAGATTTATTTTCTCCTGCTCTTTACATTCATGTACATGAGGTTAGCATGCTGCTTTATCCCAGCCTGAAGCAACAGACTTGATATAGCCTGACGCTTGGTTCATTTTAAATAGATATTTTACTTAATACCAAGGTTGAGAAATTCCTGCCAAGTCTAATAGGCATACATGCTTTCAGGTAAATAGAGCTCATAACTTTACAGCCCAAAACAGCAGGGGTTGAGTCAACTAAATTTTTTTATTATAGTCATTTAGAAATTCATTTAAATATTACTCATCAGTATCCATTGATCTCAACATTTTTCATATGGCTGAGAAGCTGGTATACATGCAGCCCTAACATATTCAAATCTATCAGATTTGTTTATGCAAAATTTCCTGGTACAATGTGATGATTTCATTTTATAGTTTGTTTTAGGCTATGGCAGTACTAAAGTAAATTCTGTTTCAACTTAGACTGATGCATCTTGTTTAGTTCTAGTTACTTGGGGTTGATTGGTATAATGAATTTCTCCCTTACTGATCCACAAGTCAATCTTTTCAAAGTCAATACGTTTATGTACATATTAATACAAATACTCATTTCTGTTGTTTCTGGCTCACTACATTCTTGCAGAAAGAAGTGCTTTACTGCTTAATGAATGAAAATCGTTGCTTACAAGTAGGAACATGTAAATGTTCATCTGCTCTGAGTGAATGAAGTTAAGAATATTAAACTTCAGCTTAATCTGACATTTATATTCTATAACACAAATATAAATTTTGGGGTAAATTATGTCTTATGTTGATTAAAAATGTTATATTTTCTATGACTTTTCATGTAAAAGAGTGTTGGAATTTTTACTGAGTTTTATGTATCTGTGAATATTTGGCATGTGTATAATTAACATAATGTGACCACATAGGAAGAATAGAAGCTTTAACCTCATAAACTCTCATAGTCTTTCATAAACTTCAATATTTCAAAGAAGTACTTATTAAAGAACATATAGAAATGCCTGTTGGACCTTATAGCTTTTATTGATTATAAATGGTATTATTAAAAAATATAAAACATGTGCTTTTTTTTTTTTTGGTCTCTATGAAGAACAGACCTTTAATTCCTTTCTGAGAATATTGAGATTAAATTTAATCAAAACAAACAAATTTAGGCCATTAAAGATTTCAAGACATTGGCTGTGTTGTAACATATTTGATACTCTCTGCCCTTGTATTATGAAGCTTGTTGAAGATGGTAGGACATGCAAGCTTTATGCCCATCCTCAAGCCCTGTGGCCCTCAAGCCCTGTGGCCCCCTTTATAGAGTTATGGAGACAATAAATGTTTGCTTCAGTCTTATAAGGTCGATTATATTGTATTACAAATGTCTATTTCTATGTTTATATATTCCAAGAAACTACACAATTTTCTAAAGGGGTTCCTGGAAAAGAATCATGTGTTTTTCCACCAGTTATTTCTGAACTTAATATGAAGCCTAGGATCTCATAGGTACTCAGTAAATATTTCCTGAATGAAGGCTTGTTATCAAGAGCTTACTTTGAATGAGGAGTGAGAAAAGTTTCAGTGAAAGATATATACAGAGACAAAGCTGAACATAGTCTAGTTGTTGAGATGGCAAATATACAAAAAGGGTACAAAGTTCTGAATGGTTAGTGCCAAATATATTCATCCTCTGAGGATCAGTGGGGAAGATACTTTACTTTAGTCTGGAAAAGGATTGATCATGGAGGAGGAATCTGAGCAGACTGTTCAAGAATAGTTTGTATCCATCATTAGTCCTGTATTGCTTATCTGAAGAGATTCTATGTTTATTCATTTTTGTATTCCTATTGCCTACCACATTGGCACAAAGTAGGTGTTTCTTGAATCTCTGTCAAAAGCCTGTTAGGCTAAGATAGTATGAAGTACTTTATAGGTCGAAATTTGAGTTGTACAGAGTTACAAAATTGCATGACCTATTTAGGCAAGAAAGAGTCACTGAACCGTCCTAACTACAAGCACGGGAAAATAGGCTTGAAGCATAGATCACGGATGTGGAATTCAGGTTCTAGTCATAGCTCTGTAAGCTCAGGGAAGCTACTTCATCTCTCTGAGTCTCAGATAGTACATAAAATGGGAAATATCATGTGGGAAATATCTATCTATCAATATTTGTGCTGAGAATTAATTGAGATAATATATGTGAAAATTCCTAATAAAGTGCCTAGAGTGGAAAATTCTTAACAAAAGTGTTGTTGAAAATGCAAGATGTAAGTAGAAGGGGGATGTTGAAACCAGATAATGGCCAATTCCAGGTTAAAGAGCTAGATGTATTTGTAAACTGCCCTAAAACTCTCTTGGAAGCCACTCAAACAGAAATGGTCTTTATGGTCTTTATGTCTTCTAAGAACAGAGCCCATAATGTTCTTCTAGACGTTTGTTATGATTGAGACTTCCTAGCCTTGGTACCATGCTTTTTTCCTTCACTAACTAGATATTCGAAAGTCTTTGGGCCAACAGAGGCTTGGCAGTTTGATACTGGGACTCTGGAAGTCCCTACTGAAAATGAACATGTTTGAGATAATGGTGATTTAGTCTTCAGCTTCTGGCACATACAGTATCTCTCAAATTTCACTTGTGGAGTTCATCTGAATCTCATAGAAAGGGATTTACGACATTCTTTTTTTTTGAGACAGAGTCTCGCCCTGACGCCAGGCACCAGGCTGGAGTGCAGTGGCGTGATCTCGACTCACTGCAACCTCCGCCTCCCGGGTTCAAGCCATTCTCCGGCCTCAGCCTCCCGAGTAGCTGGGACCACAGGTGCGTGCCACCACGCCCAGCCAATTTTTCGTATTTTTTAGTAGAGACGGGGTTTCACCATGGTCTCGATCTCTTGACCTCGTGATCTGCCCACCTCAGCCTCCCAAAGTAAGACATTCTTTTTGATTAGGTCCTTGAGGTTGTATCATTTGGCAGTGTGTTAAAGCCACATCAGAGAAGGCTCAATATGCTGTTTTTCATCTGCCCCAGGAGGTGTGCTTTCCACTTCTTTGCTTTTTTTGTGTGCCATGACTTCACCTGTGCTTCCTTAAATACCAGCTTTCCGTTGGATTTTTTCCAACGGAAAGCAGTGTGAAATTTGGAAAGGTAGAGGAGGGGGTGGTTTGGGTATTTATTTAATCTGTTTCTTTCCTGCTGGACCGAGCATTGTTAGTAGCTAGGATTTTCACTAAGGTCACTGCTGCTTTGGGCAAACCCTCCACCAGGGTTCTGTTAACACCTCTCTCTCCTTGCCCTTTCAGGACCAGAGGTGGTAATGGCTTCCTGTTCTTGAGAGCATTTGGGTCATTTATCCTCCATTATTGGTTTCCTAATCCTGTCCAAATCTTTGTAAATTGTCTTTTTGTCAACATTTATTCAATGTTTTTTGAATTGGCCAACTATTTTCTGAGTCCAGCTATTGGATGCTGACCAATACTTCTGGTAATTAATAAGAATTAATATTCATAAAATATTCCTTGAATAGCATTGTTTAGTAAAGGTTTGTGCTCAGTCTAGCAATACCATCATTAGAACTGAGAGACAGGCTAAGCCCTTAATTAACGTTTGCTTTTATACTTGTATATACGCAGTATTGTGTTTTGCCTATGTATTTTTCTTTTGCAAATGTATTCCTGACAATTACATATTACAATTGCAATAAAGTGTAAAATATGCTAGTATTTAGGTCTTATTTACTCTTACTTTGAGAAGCTTATTTACAAATGTTAAAATAGTAACTGGAGGAAAGATGGAAATCCAAATTAATTACACATTTAAATAAACTAGATGCCAGGTTTGGCATGAACAAATGTTTGTTCCTGATAAAATGTAGATCTTTGTAGAGATGTTAGAAGATGTTGCTCTGTGATCATCCAGTTTCACAGTTTAAAGTTTAGCCTCAAGTTTTGGGCTTTTTATTAAACTTTGTTCAAATGAAAAGCTTTTTCCTTTCGGCTGTTAGGTTTATGCTTGAAATATTACTGTATCTGTATATGTTTGCTTTATGTTTGATCTAGAAAACACAGTAAGAGATGCATCATTAGAATGTTAAAAATACATATATTAATGAGTGAAAGATGGAATGAGAATGCTCTTGGATATTTATATTCATTGACAAAAGCCACATGATGTGAATTTGTATTGTATTCATGATAAAGTCGTCATTAGCCTGATTAAAATTTATGTGAAAATGGGATAGATAGAAGAAATAAATTGTCGCTTTGAGCAAAGTGTTTTTTTTTTTTTTTAAGGGAACATATTCCAATGCTTTTGTTTTGTTATTCTCATTTCAATAGGATGTATTCCTGAATGACAGATGATGATTTAACAAAGAAATTTTAGTCTTAAACAGAATGATCTAGCACCACATTTTGAAGTCAATTGTATTTATTGTTCTATTTTAAAGCATATACTATATTATTAGATATATAATGGTTTCTTTATCCTGTGTTGTCTTGGTCCATGTTGACAACAAAAGGATAAATACAGTGCATAGAGGGGTTCCTCTGGTAATACCATGAACATGACACATGTCATCCTATGATAAATTGGCTCTGTGTCTGTTCAATTTCAACTCTAAAGCTCTGGAGGCAGAAGTGTTAGGAAGCAGGCATAATTCTGGCGAACAGAGGCCTCAGACGCACAAAATTAGTGTGCATGGAACAGATAACAGAGAAAGAGACTCACAGTGAGAGGAAGTTTGCACAGGTTTGCAGACTTCCTGGGGTTTAGGTAGTATTGGCAGATGTTAGGTGGGAAAAAAACATCTGTAAGCATGATAATGAGCATTCCCAGAATCTGAAGTGACAACTGTATCCAACACAAATGCTCTCTTGTCCTATTTGCATACCAATTAAATTTTAAAATAAAGAAACAAATATTGGGTTACTGAATTTGTTTGACAAATAATCTGTAGGGCTTACTCAGTACAACTGGGTCAGGCATGTTGGCTGTTTGACAGATGTTATATCTATGAACAATTTAAGCAAAATATGCATCCAGATTGTTACCACCCACAGATTTATAAGTAGGGATCTGAAATGGGTTAGAGATGGTTTGATACCCTGAGGCAGCCACCATGGAATGCTTGTTCTCTGTGCTCTGCTAATGCATTCAGTAGGTAATATTTCCTATTCAGTTTTCAAAGTAAAAAGTTTGTTTTTTTGAAAAAAACATTGTAAGTTTAACATTGCATTTTATTATATTAACTTTTAAAGATTTGATTTACATATTACAAATGAAGAATCTGAATTTGACTTTTTAAAAGGGATTAGTCCAATCTTCATAGTCATGAGAACCTGAGGGTGTGATTGTATGCAAGGAAATTTTCAGGACTCTTCTCTAGGAGCTTGAAGAAGTAGAAAACAAATATATATACTCTCAAGTTTGGGGTATTTTCAGGCATATTCCATGATTTCTAGAGATAGAAAGTATGCATTATGTATAAAAACATGCCTTTTGAAGGGAGAAATACATTGTTTACTGGACGTGACATATTAAACAGAACACTAAGATTCTAATATAGAATTCAGTTCAATAAACCTAGAATATCTACTAAGTGCCAGGTGTTGTGTTAAGTCCTGGCTATACTAACATAAATAAGACATAGTCCAGCATCTTAAAGATGTTGTAGCCTTTGGAAAACAGACACGAACATAGATTATTTCAGTATCATTGATATGCACAAGAGGAAAAGTAACACACCATAAATCTTACTTCTAGGAGTTTACATGTAAAAATTCTTCTGGAAAATTGGATACCAATTTGTCTTTGTTTTACACAATGGGCATTTTTTTTCTGAAATATGTGCAAATCAAACATGGAAACTGAATTATATTCCCTTGATTAATGTGTCAGAGGCACATTTTATTGTCACTTGCATGTTCTTTTCATTTGGTTTATTTTCAATAGGTGTTGGATTTTCCTGTTAATATCCTCTGTCTTCCTTCTAGTACTCCTGTAGTTAATAATTTTAAATCCTTAAACACACTAGAAGTACTTGCTGTTTGAGGAACCCCTGAAGTGAATAATTATTTAAACGGAGGATTGCTTTGTTTGAGGAAAAGTTACATTTTCTTTTAACTATTTTGAAAAAATAAAACTCAAAAATATTTTCTCCAGATGTGTGTGTAGCTATGCTATTTTCTGCTCTTGACCACAATGCTAACTAACTTAATTAGCAGGGTATTTGAAAGACAAGTTAGCTTTGGTGAGTCATTTCTCATCATCATTCATTCATTCATTTTACCAACATTTAATGAGATACTATCAAGTACTGTGGTTACTGAGCCATGGGAGGCTTTTTCTGCTCTCAGATAATTCATACTTCTGTGGCAGATGCCAACCAATGGGCAGATCATTAAGTACGAATGAGTAAATGTCACAAATCACAGTATACTGTAGGTGCTTTACCTGCTAAGATAACCTAAGGACAACAGAGAGACAGAAGTGTGAGAACACAGTGAGACAGGGGAATTAGAAATTTGGGTTGATCTTCATTCTAGATTAAATGGTCATATTGAGGAACTGTGTTAAGGAAAAGCGAGTCCACAAGGTACGTGGTTTCAAAGGCAGGAATTTTCCAGCGCCACGCCTCCACCCACATCCCCATCCAGGAACGTAAAGTTCCTTGTCTGACTTTCCTGTACTGGCTAGGTAGAAATTCCAGGTGAGCTTCTCTTTTCCAAAAAGTCCTCTGAAAGCTCTGGGAGGAGGGGGCTCTGATTGTGGGCTGGGCAGCCAATCCAGTATCAAAGTAGATCAATCACTCCAGCAGAAGTTTGAAAGAACTCGTCTCATTTGGATGGGGACATGAATGGAGCAGGAATCACTCCAGTGTTAAAAACCCACTGCTCCTTACCTATAGGATTCTTCTCTTGGGTCCCCTCCCACGGCAGCATGGGAGCTCTCTCTCCTTCTCTCTGTCTCTCTCTGCCCCCCTCCCTCCCTCCCTCTCTCCCTCTCTTTCTCCCTCTCTCTCTGCCTAATAAATGGCTTTATTTGCTAAACTCTTTGGGGCCACGATTTTTATTTAAACAGTAAGCTGACCGCGCCTCCAGAGCCCCTTCCCCATTCCTGGGGTGAGAGAGGTCAAGGACCTGGGCACCCTGGGGAAAACATCCCATGGGAGAACTGGAAGCTCTTTGGGACCCCCCCTCCCCCGCAGCTCGGTTATATCTTGGGCGCAGGGGAGGGAGCTGAGCCCCTGTGCCCCAGCCCATCACACTATGAAGAAGCAGCCGGAGATGAGGCTGGAAAGGGAAACATTACAGGGCCTTGTATGCTGTGATAAGCAGGGAAGATTGCTTTGTCTTAAAGGGATATGTGAGCCACTTCGGTATTTAAACAGTAGACTTATATCGTCTCATTTGCGTTTTAGAAACAATACTCTGACAGCAGTTTGTGTGTCTAGAATTGCTGGCACAAATAATTTAAGAAATGATGAAGTGAAGGTAATTTAGAAAAAAAAATCGTTATGCCTCTGTGCTTTCCAAGTCAAGCATTACCAAGTAGCATGAATAGATTTTAACCACATTATTGTTATTTGGTAAATTAGCCTAGAAGTTCACAGAAGCTTATATGCCAGAGTGATCATTTGTTTCCAGCTGGCCTCTAATCCAAAAATGCTTCTCCAGGGCCGAGTCACATGAAATTTCAGCTCAGGTTGAGCACGGCTGGCCCGGGCTTCCCTTGGCTGGCCTCGTCCCTGTCTGCCGACCCCTGCTGCTGCCTGTTCTCTGTGGAAAGGCTCCCAGGGGGCAGACACTTTTCTTGCTTCTTTTTGCAGCTGACATTGCTATAGCAGGAGCACCATGGATAGAGTCCCAAGTTCTTTCAACAAAGCAAAGACTTGCATGAGATGTGACAAGTCTATAGAAGTACTTATCAGAGAGGGAGAGGCAAGGGGCTGGCACTTCCAGGAATATGACAGCAAGAAAAGGAAGGATAAAAAGCTGCCATCACACCTGCCACGCAGGGCAATAAAAGATACGTGCTATGGCAGGGTGGGAAGCTAGTGAGCGTTGAGTGCTTGTTGAACAAATGGTATATTTAGGGTAGCAAAAAGTGTGTTAGCTAGAAACAATTTTTTTTAGGTCACATTACTCCCATAATGAATGAAGAGGGCCATACTAAATCATGATTCTCACAGTGTGGTGGAAGACCTGAGGATCAAATGCCTCCAGTACTGTTGTGTGTTTGATTTTCATTCTCCAGTCTGGAAACATAAAAGACCATGAATGTAGATTATCTAAGAAGGACAAGATTACTCTGGAAGATTTGGGACATTTTCTGAATGCTGTAGATTAATATCCCATTTTAGATCTCTGCTGTATTGGATTACAATAACAGTGGACCTCCCTCTGGAAAACCAGGAATTCAGAAGAGCCTGGTCCAGCTCAGTCTTTCCCTGGCCACAGTGTCTCTTCAACCCGACTTCTCTATGTTGGAAGGAAAAGGAGAGACAGTTGACCAGCTTGGGCACCACAGAACCGCTCAGACCTCTGACAGTCTCAGGACTCCTGGTTTAGTGAATAGAGGATTTTGGTGATACTTCTGTTATTGGTACTCTTGGATTCAAACATCGGTTTCATATATGCTGAAGTTTTTAGCATATGACTTCAACAAATTATACATTTCCTCTTAAAAATACTTTAGCAAAACATGTTCACAATGAAAATGATTTTTTTATTACTAAGCTTGCATGAATATACCACCACCTCAAGAGATCTGTATTTTTCTTCTCAGTTGCTGAAATACACATGATGTTCAGAGACAGTTTCTCCTCTGATTAATGCATAGGTTACAAGAGGGGAATTGAGGTGAGGGATCCGAGACAAGGATAAGAAGCCAATTCCAGTTAGAAGAAGTGGGGCAAGCAGTTTATGTTCCCTGCTTTGTGGATGGAAAGAAAATCTCCTCTCTAAATGGAATAGGTCTAATATAAACATACACATTGTCTGAACTAGTTGGAGATTGATAGACAGAGAGAAATAGTATGGAAGAGAGGTTCATCAGAAGGGTGTCATGTGAAGTACAAGTGAAGGTAGGGCTGGGCATGGTGGCTTATGTCTGTAATGCCAGCACTTTGGAAGGTGGGTGGTTTGATTGAGCCCAGGAGTTTGAGACCAGCCTGGGCAGCATGGGGAAAACCCACTGCTACAAAAAATTTTTAAAAATTAGCTGGATATGGTGGTGGGCATGTGTGTACTGCCAACTTGGTAGCCTGAGGTGAGAGGACCACTTGAGTACAGGAATTCGACGCTGCCATGAGCCCTAATCACTTCATTGCACTCTCCAGCCTGGATGACAGAATGAGACCCTGTCTCCAAAACAAACAAACAAAAACAAAAGTGAAGCTAGACCTGTGATGTTTATTGCTCTTCTAAAGAATTTTATTTTGTGGTGGTGCTATGGATGGATGTTTGTGTCCCTGCGTCCTCCCAAATTCATGTGTTGAAGTCCTAACCCCCATATGATAGTATTTGGAAGTGAAACCTTTGGGAAGTAATTAAATTTAGATGCATTGACCAGAGGAGAAATTGTCTCTTTGAACATCTTGTGCATTTCAGCAGCTGAGAAGTGAAATAATAGATCTCTTAAAGTGGTTGTATATTCATGTAAGCTTAGCAACAAAAATTCATTTACATTGCGAACATGTTTTGCCAAAGCGTTTTTTAAAAGGAAATGTATAATTTGTTGAAGTTGTATGCTAAAAACCTCAGCATATTTGCAATCAATGTTTGGATGCAAGAGTATCCAATAACAGAAATATCACCAAAATCCTTTGTTCGTAAAGCAGGCAGGAGTCCTGAGACTGTCAGAGCTCTGAGTGGCTCAGTGGTAGTCCAGGCTGGGCAACTGTCTCTTCCTTCTTAAGGCTCAACATACAGAAATTGTGGCCTAGGAGGGATTTTGGCAAGTGAAAGACTGAGCTCTACGAGGTCCTCCTGAATTTCTTCCCTCATCAGTAGCTGGCATATCCGAATACAAAGTGTTCCAGATTTAATTTCTGTTTCTTAATGTTTTAAAGTCTTTACAGATGTACTTACATCTTTACTATTGGCCACATCTACATATTAAAAATAATTGATATTCATAATGATGATAAAAACACAATGAAATGTTGAATCAAAGTAATATTACATTTGTTCTACAATTTCTGAGGCAGTAATGGGAAGTTTTATAAACGGTATGGGGTAAAATTCAAAGGCTTGTTTTACTTAAGGGTTACCTCTAATTCAGTCAGAATGCTTCATATTTGACCTCTTTGGTGAGCTGTAGTTTTACTCTCTGGACTTAAGAGTGTAACGTTATGGTAGATGGACAGAGGGAATGATGGAGATTTATGTAAGGTACATGTGATAATGAAAGATTTAAAATGCAAATGGAGGAAATCCTCTTCTCTGCCCTTCGGTGTAGTGAATATGTTCAAGTCTACTTGGCACAGGGAAGCCAAGTAGGAAATTATGTGTTTAAGGATGGCAAACTACCCAGTCACCTGGAACATCATATCACTTACCTATGCAGGAGAGAAATTGAAAAATGCCCTGAATAAAGGCAAGCAGAACAATAATGTGCCAACCCAACCCATCAAAGAAAGAAATGGAGAAAATGTGGGGTTGTCAAATTTTATATCAAGACAATAATATTTCACAGTATGCCTTTACTTTTTTTAAGTATAGAAAGAGAGAATTCTAGCTGCTTGTAGAAATGTAAGAGCAAGCTGGAATGCAGTGACAGTTTTATACTACGAAAATGGGATGCATGCCTTTAGAGTGGAATTAAGTAACTGAAAAGTCAGGGTCGGCTTCATTAATTGTACCAGTTAATCAGATAAGCCTTTTAGTGAAAATTATTGGAGTTTGAAATCTTCTAAGAATAGAAACTTACATTTTTTTCTCAAGGAAGCTTACCTATAAGCTCAAGAAGATTAAAAGATGACTTCTTATTAAGAAAGCAGAGTGGCTGGTCTTTCACAAGATGAAGATATGTGTCTCCAGGGGAAGCTCCCCATCTTTGCCGGGGGGGCGGGGCGCGATCCTCCATGAGAAGCATGTGTTGAGGTGATACTTGCCTGGTGATCTAGGTTCTCCAAGACTAACCAACCTGATCAGCATTAGCACCCTATGCTTCCCAATTTGTTTTGATTTTTCAGTTTGTTACAACCTTACATAGCTGAATTCTACTTAAGCCTCCAGGTAAAGTATGTCTTAGGTTTATTTGATTTTGCTGATGTATTTCAGGTTTAATTTCTGGACTCTTGTCTTAACTATCTTAAAAATGTTCTCCTGCCATATCTATCATTCTTCCTGTCAGCTGTCCTCCTAACTAGTTTGGATGTCCTGAAAACTATGCAAGATTTACACTTATTGCATGCAAAGTTTTGATAGCGTCCATAAAATTCATATTTCATTGTATATTTTAAAAGTTCTATTTATCAAAAGTTATCAAATGAATTTTCATTTTCTTTATGATATTATATATACATCAATTCTGTGAAAAATGACATCTGGAACAAATATTTATTGAATGAATTAACTACTATATATTAGGTACTATGAATTAGCTATTTTAAATTCAATAGTTTTAAAACTTTAATAGCTTAATTTTTCTGCCATAAAGTTGACTTAATTTTTACCTGATATGTTTGATTTATCTTAAAGTTCAGTAGCTTTAGTAAAATGGGTATTTTATTTCTTCTTTTTCCTAACAGATTTTATTAGTCTTTATTTAAAAACAAAAGCCGATGCACCTTGGTTGTTCACATTCTCTGGTTGCCATTTAGTCTCAAAGTAAACATTGGAAGCATATGATAAGCAGTTTAATGAAGCCATAGCACTTACAGAGTTCTCTCTCAAATGGTTATGTTATAAAATCTGCCATAAAATCAGTGAAAGATGCAAGGTAGAATACATTTTAATACTGGTACAGTAGCAGCTTTACAAATGTTTGTCTATGATTTCCATAGCATTTTTTCTTTTCTGCTTGGTCTTACTATGAGCAAAGAATTTATTTTTCTTATAGATATTTTTACCGATTATTCTGTGTCAGTTTTTTACTGGGGTACAATGTGTATTTTCAATCTCTGTAATTACTTTGGATAGTATGGTCATTTTCACAACATTGATTCTTCCTATCAATGAGCATGGAATGTTTTTTTGTTTGCTTGTGTCATCTCTGACTTCCTTGAGCAGTGGTTTATAGTTCTCCTTGAAGAGGTCCTTTGCTTTGTTAGCTGTATTCCTAGGTATTTTATTCTTTTTGTAGCATTTGTAAATGGAAATTCATTCATGATTTGGTTCTTTGCTTGCTTGCTGTCCATATATAGGAATGCTAGCAATTTTGGCACACTGATTTTGTATTTTGAGACTTTGCTGAAGTTGCTTATTAGCTTAAGATGCTTTGGGGCTGAGATGATGGGGTTTTCTAGATACAGGATCATGTCATCTGCAAACAAAGATAATTTGACTTCTCTTCCTGTTTGAATACCTTTTATTTTTTTCTCTTGCCTGATTTTCCTGGCCAGAACTTTCAATACTATGTTGAATAGGAGTGGTGAGAGAGGGCATCCTTGTCTTGTGCTGCTTTTCAAGGGAAATGCTTCTAGCTTTTGCCCATTCAGTATGATATTGGCTGCGGGTTTTTAATACATGACTCTTATTATTTTGAGGTATGTTCCTTCAATACCTAGTTTATTGAGAGTTTTTAACATGAAGGGATGTTGAATGTTATCGGGCCTTTTCTGCATCTATTGAGATAATCATATGGTTTTTGTCTCTACTTCTGTTTATGAGATGAATTATGTTTATTGATTTGCAATATGATGAACCAATCTTGCATCCTGGAGATGACGCCAACTTGACTGTGGGGCATAAGCTTTTTGATCTGCTGTTGGATTTGGTTTGCCAGTATTTTATTGAGGATTTTTGCATCGATGTTCATCAAATATATTGGCCTGAAGTTTTCTTTTTCTTTTTGTATCTCCACTAGGTTTTGTTATTGGGATGATCCTGGCCTCATAGAATGAGTTAGGGAGGAGTCCCTCCTTTTCAGTGTTTTTAAATAGTTTCACTAGAAATGGGACCAGCTCTTCTTTGTTCCTCTTGTAGAATTCAGCTGTGAATCTACAGCTGGGAGTTTTTTCATTGGTAGGCTATTTGTTACTGCCTCAATTTCAGAACTTGTTATTGGTCTATTCAGGGATTCAATTTCTTCCTGGTTCAGTCTTGGAAGGGTGTATGTGTCCTGGAATTTGTCCATTTCTTCTACATTTTCTAGTTTATGTGTATATAATTTCTTTAATAATTTTTGTGGCAGACATTTTTATTCTTTGCTGGCCAATTTATTGATAATAACCCTCAGACTTTAATTTATGTATATATAGACATAAAAGGTATATTTGATAAAACACTTGGTTGGCATTGACCTACATGGACATCTGAATAAGTCCTCAAAAATCTGTTATGATGACAAGAGCGCTGAGCTGAATTTCCTTGACACATGTGACCTGCTCATGCTGGAATTGTTTGAAATGTCTCTTCAGTTCCATCCTAACTCTTCCCAGTGAAATTGTCTTTGCGTCTTCTCAATTTCATCCTTCTGGATGTTTATATCTAATAACGTAGATGCTTGTTTACTTATTTCAGTTAAAATTATTTCAAAATGTTTCAAAAAAGCAAATATTTGTTTTATTTCTAAGACAGATTATGGAGTAAATAATATTGGTTTTATTTCAATACATATATTATGTTCACAAAAAACCACCAAAGTTACACACAAAATTGCCCTAATATCTAAATTACAAATCCTTGAGAGTGGAGAATACATATTTTTTATTATGATCATCCTTTGACTAAAATATAAAGAATCAATAAATATTGGTTATGAATGAATATCACACTTACATTGTAGAAAATTAATAGGGGTGTCAAGAAAATCTTTAAATCTGACTTTCACACCATTTCAAGTGAACTTGCCATCATTAATAAACTCTTGATTTTTTTCTTTGCCAACATTCTTGTTGATGTAGTAAGCCTTGTTATTTTCAACGCGTTGATCAAGACTGACCTCCTTGATTAACCACTTTCTGAATTAGCTCATCCTTTGGAATGAGTTCCTGCTATATTATCAAGCTTTGGCTTAATGTTATTTGGGAATGTTATTGTGATGTATGTTGTTTTTCTAACTACACTATGGACCTTCAGAGAGTGAAGTAGAAATACAGACATTAGAGAAACTGGAAGAGCAATGTATTTCCTGAGGTATACTTTACAAAAGTAGCATTTGTTTAACTCTTTATTTTTCCAAGCGGAGATGTTCAGCTTATATTTATTAACACATTATGATGATGAAACACTGAATGATATCTTCAAGTTGTGCATCTTTTTCTATGTTTTTGTTTCTCAGTGAGCAGATAGTATTAGCCATGGCCTGTCTGGATCTATCCCTGAGTTTCTTCCACACATACAAGAACTCTCCTGTTTCTTTCTGCCCCATCTAGAACATATAATGAACACATCTGTAATTCATAGGCAAGCATGTATTTATATGTTGTCATATTGTCATGAGAAGGACAGAGATGGCATGTAAGATTTCCTGAGAATGATAATTTTGCCATAAGACTTTAATAAAAGCTCTGTTTTAAGAAGAAAACTTGAGGATTATGACATAAATCCCAAATTAACAAAATGTTATTTAGGAAACTTCAACATATCAGGTGCACTGTCTGTTTCTTTCTTTGGATCCCACTGATTCCTATTAGCAAACTTTATGTATCTATATCTATATCTATGTATATCTATATCTATATCTATATCTATATCTATATCTATATCTATCTATCTATGTATCTATCTATATATATAGAGAGAGAGAGACAGACACTATATCATCTTAAAGGTAACATTTTTATTTTTAAGAATATTCAGGAAATATTCAAGTTCATATTTCTTTTTATAACCATTATTCTTTTATTCCTATGATCTTGGTAAATGTGCCTAGTCTATTTTTCTTTACCTTAGATTTAAAAAATTTAAACAAATCAGGAAATAACCTTGTTTGCTACTTTTCTTGTAAAAGCAGCACTTATTAAAATTTCACTCAGTGTTTGATCCTTTACTACCCCGAGGCTTAATGTCCAAAAAATCTACTGCAAGTCAATATGACTCTTTCCATACATGTTTCATTATTGCATCTTTTGCTGCATCCTTGATTGAAGGTCATGCATTACTAGATTCATGGCAGTGACACCAGTCAACTTCACATCAGATCTGCTTCTTGAGGTTTGCAGAATAGCCCAAAAAAGTCATTCAACTTCTGAGGAACCACACTGGAATTTGGGCTGGCCAACAGGATTGGTGTTTTTATGTCATTGCTGTAAATTTGGTAGATTATTTAAACCATGCCATTAGATGGGTTCCTGAAATAAACTAGTCTGGATGGAAATAAATACTGGGGAACATTCATTTTAAAAGAGATGAGCATTTTGACTCTCTGAAGTCTTACTGTGGTAAAAAATAACTCTTTTCATGCCATCAGAGGCAAAATTGCTGATTAATGGAAAAATGAAGTTAGCTAGAAAAAAATCCTGACACTATAAAAAACAGTATTTTATGCTGTATCTCTGAACAATACAACAAACTTTTCTTTAAATCATCTGCTTTAGTCTACTATCTCAAAATGGAGATATAATTATTTTCATGATCAATTAGTTTTTAGAATTGGCATAAATGGTAAAGAGAAGAGTTAAAATAAATCCATTAAATTCCCTTCCCTGACAGCTAGTTTATAAGTCATAACAAAAACTGTACCTCTTCATATCTTTCAAATTGATTGTTTTACTGATAAAATAAGAACTGTTTAAAAATGCTTAATCAGTGCAAATGTGGTGTAATTATTGTGTCTGGGAAGTTTTTTGTTTTAATAAGAAAAAAAGAATATTTGAAAAATGCTCTTAACCTGTTGATTGTATCCTGGGATGTTTGTGAAAAGAAGTGCACTGATATAGAGAGTAGAAGGATGGTTACCAGAGGCTGGGAAGGGGTTGGGAGATAGGGAGTGGTGAAGATGGATTGAAAAATAGTCAAAAGAATGAATAATACCTAGTATTTGTTAGCACAGCAGAGGGACTATAGTCAAAATAATTTAATCATACATTTAAAAATAACTAAAAGATTGAGGATGGATTGCTTGTAACACAAAGGATAAATACTTGAGAGATAGATACTCCATTTTCTATGATGTAATCATTACACATTTCAGGACTGTTTCAGAATATCTCATGTACCTTGTAAAAACATACACCTGCTATGTAAGCACAAAAATTACAAATTCAAAAAAAGAAGTGTAGTAATAGTTTATAGAGAAAGGAAATTGCTTTGAAAACATCAGATAGTTTTAAAAGTTTTTTTCTTGATATTATTTCTCAATTTTCTGTCGCCCATTTTTGTTGCCAATTGCTATATCTACTCCCCATTAAGAGAATTTACTCACTTCTGTAAGCATGTGGTAAATTGATACTGTAATAGCCAGAAAGAAGCTCTAAGCTTTTTAGGGATTTTACATGTGTGGCAGAAGAATACCTCTAAACAAAGATTCTTTGAAGGGCTGGCTGCATAATCTGTGGGCTCACTGAAAAACAAAAATGGAGTCTACTAAAAAAGTAAGAATTTCAAAATGGTAACGGGAGAGGATTAAACCAAGCATGGAGACTTTGTTATTTGTGATTGCGCAGGTCAAGGTCCATGAGGTTGGTCCTAGCTTCTTCTGGGAGTCTCTTAACTATTTTCTTCCCTGTTTTTAAAATTCTTTAAATGAGGAGTGTCTGTTCTTTTATTTGTCATAGACTTTGAGCAGCTGTTTTTCCTCTTCCTTTAATATTTTGGATCCTTATTTTTGCCTTTCTATCAATTTTTGACTCACGTCCATGCTTTAAACTGCTCAGTGACATCTTCCTTGACAACTAATTCTAAAACAGCTTTCAATTTAATCACCTCCTTGACCTTCCTCCTCCCTTCGATTCCTTCTGATCCTGGCTTGCATGATCTGGATCCAATACCCTGATTTATGCTCTTATCCAGCACTCCTCATTGACCCAGGATTGTTAAATGTTCTGTGGGTCCCTGGAATGCGTCAGTAATTCACCTATCTTGAGACTAGATAGCAGCGTCTTGACCACTAGGATCCCTTTATCTTTGTATTCTTCTTCCTCTGACCTCAGATTTTGGAAAGATATAAAAAGAAAATATGCATTATTTATTTTTGGATGTGGTTTATTTCTGAATTTATGACCTCATTTCTACCTTTGTGAACAGGACTAGACAATAACTGAAAGGAGACTAAGGCACTCTTTCATCATTATTAGAAACTCTTAATAAAACCTTAAGTCTTTGACTTTCTTTTTTTTTTTTTTTTAACTCCTGGCCCCCCATCTGGATCCTTCTAACTCGGAAGATCAACAGATAACTTTCAAGGAGGAGGAGGAGAGCTTAACAGAAAGAAGAGGAAAAGGACATTTTAGAAGAGTAACTTTGGAACTAAGGGGATTTTTGAGAACAAAATAGTTCAGCCTCTAGAGAACACGACCTAAACAAGTAAAGCCAAAGAACCAAAGAACATACAAAGATTTTTTTTTTTTAATACACATTTTTCTAAAAGACGTGTCTTATCCTCCTGACATTAGTACGAGGAACTGAACCAGAGGTAGGAGTGAAGTCATCGTATTTCCTCCTGACGTTTCTGTTTCTAGTAATAGTTCTACAGTTCTAAAGCAGCTTCTTAATTCCTCCCAATCACCTAATAAGGTAATGGGGGAAGCAATAGTCACTTCTTATTATTGAGGAAACTGAGGCTCATGTGACTTAGCTGATATTTCCATAGTCACAAAGTCATGTAAAAATTTAATGAGGATGCAGAATTTTCAAATGCTTAATAAGGAGTCTTGTCATATCTTGCTACTAGCATCAAGACGATTTGTCACTGTTGTCACTGTTTTTGCCCATTTCTGTTATTTCTAGATTCACCATCACTTAGGTCTTCAAATTCCTTTGCTGTTTTTCCTCTTTCTCTATTCATCATTCTTATGTATGACATTCTTTAGTTTATGCCAGCGTAATTTTGTTGATGGACTGTTTTTTTCAAGTATTTGAAGCTGGCTCTTTAATATGTATTATTTCAATAACGAAGTAAGATAGCATGCTAAAATTACTGCAATTTTTAGCTCAACCAATAAGTTGTAGTTTCCACATGTCACTGGGTGTCGCTTATAGTCTCTAAAAATTTGACTCAACAGTTACTTATCCTTAGCGATATTATTAGTTTTAAATATCACCAGGCTCTTAGATGGAGATCTTAAGATTGTACAGTTGCTTAGTTACTGGCTTTTTTCATTGCTTCCCATTTAAGCCAATGACTAAATGAATGATTAGGACTTTGGTTGTGTGAGAAATGTGTTTTATTTGGCATGGACCCTAATGATCAGATAATGAACAGCTTCATTCCTATCAAGAGGATAGTCTAAAGGATGGTTTCATTTCTTAATGCTGACCCTCACTCTGAGAAGCAGGCTGCTCTAATCATGATAGTTAATGACCAATAAGTGGCCATTTGTCACATTTTCATTCTTTATTCCAGGCCTCAGCCAACCTCTAACATAAAGAATTCAAACTATGATGAAATGCTTTAACAGGTAATGATGAGAGAGATGATGAGAATTTTTAGGGCAGAGTTCATGCTCCATATGTTCTCTGTAGTAATCATATTGAAAAATAGGAGTTTGGTTTGAGGCACTACACAGTTTGATTCACTGGACATTTATTGACTACCCTTGTGTGACTCCTAACAGTAGAAAGATAAATGAATATCAAGGCACAAATCTCTGTCTTTAAAAAGCTTATTCTGTAATAGGAAGTCGCGTTCTTAATAAAAGGTTAAATGAAATAGATTAAGACAAGTTTGATTACTAGACTTGTGCACAGAAAATTTTATAAATTCAGAGGAAATCTTAAAAGTCTCCAAAAATTATGAAGGTCTTTAAATGGTTTCTTATGTACCCTTGGCTTGTGTGTACTTGACATTGACCATAAACATAACCCAGCATTTGAAAAGTTCACAGTTAAATTGTGGAAGTTCATTAACTACATGATTAAAACTGATTTGTTATGTTTAAATTTCCATAATCCATTTACAAGATTTATTCATTTAAAATTTAGAAATTAGCAATTTTCTCTGCTTCTGTTATTCAGGTCATGGCACCTTAGATAAGCTAAATGTTTAAGTGTTCCCTCTAAAGAAAGCAAACAAAATTTAAGTATCTAACATAGTAAGGTCAAAATAAGGAGAGTAATCATCTGGGTCTAACAAGGGCTTCTGTTATTATTAGGCACTAATATTCTATAAATTATTCTATAAGTGATCTATAAATTAAATTACACATTATTAGAGAAGACATTTTAAGAATGAAGTATTTTAAAATAAAATCTTATGATGTCATTTTCCATGTGGGTGGTATATGCCACATATTCTAGATCTATTCTCATGAAATGTCATTCAAATAAAGTTTAAAAAGAGAATAACCCTATTTAGATGTGTTTGTTATTATAATACTATATGCCAAGGGAATTTCCAATGACCTAAGTGTTATACATTACAATTTCTATTTAGAATTAAAACATTTACTGAAGAAAGAATTTACAAGGCTTCATTAATTCAGTTGTGATATATGTGGTGATGAGGATGGAAAGATGAAATAGAAATTAGATAAGTATAAATGGAAATCAAAGTTACAGTGATGAAACTCAAAACATTATTGGTCACCAAATATTAACCTTTTGCAAAGGATTTTGGTAATAAGAAGAGAGAAATAATAGTCCATAAATTATAAAGACTTTTTCATTCTTTAAATAAGTATTTATTTACTTAGTGTTTGCTCTGTGTGTCAAACACTGTGAGATATAAAATATCATCTCCAAGAAATATAAAATCTAGTAGCAGGACTAAAATGTCAACATAAATAAGTGCAATGTTTGGTAGAACATAAAAGGTTCATAATTGAGGTATTGAAAAAATCATATGAATGTTGAAAAGTAGGGAATATTACGTCCAACTCGTGAGGTAGGAAGTGAGTTGATTCAGCAAAGATTCCACAGATCAAGTGGCATTATACTCGTGATGGTTTTTTTTCAGAATGAAATAAGTCAAATATAGAGGAATGACGAGCACAGCAAAAGCCCTGCTTGACAGAGCCCCTGAGGAAGTAAAGAAGAACAGGAATTGAAAAGTTTTGGAAAATACGGGATGCTTTTGTGTGGGAGAACGTTGAATGCCGGGTTAAAGGGCAGTCTCATTCAATTCTATTCAGCAAATATGTGTCAAGCAATTTACTGTATGTGTTGTGCTAAAATCTGTGAATATAAAACAAGACAACAAGTTCTCAATCCTCAGGAATTCACTTTGTCGATATAGTGTCACAGAAGGCAGGAGTTGAATAAACTAGGTGAATTATTGGATACTTTTGGTCAGAGGAAATTTGGGTTATAATTTGGAAGCAGTAATATAAAGATGGTGTTTAAAATAAACTGGAATAGAAAAGACTTGGGCAATACACTCTCAAAAGTCAGCATTCACAGTTTTATTTTATTCAGTTCTGGAAAGGACGTCTCTTAAAAGAAGAAGTAAAGGAAACGTACCAAATTATGTTTACAGGCTGGTGGGGAGAAAAAATCTAAGTGGAGTGAGACCTTTTTTTTCCTTCAGGAATCCCAAGTTAATGTTATAATTTCAGTTAAGAGAAGGTAAGTCTGACATGGAGTAGTCACTAGAAAGATTTATTTTTTTAATATGCACAACTGCATGCACTAATGAGGCAGAGGCATGGGGCCAGATCCTGAAAACACCAGTGTTCCTGCCCTCTCAGGAGACTGTCTTAGCAGCTCAAGATCACAGCAAGAGAAAATAAGTGATACCAAGGATTTTGGTAAGAGGGGTGAGAGTGATGGAGGAAAGGAGGAAAAGAGAGAGGTTATGCTAAAATTGAAGGATGAAATAAATCTATGTAAAATTAAAATTCATTCTTAACAGTTTCACAGTTAGGAAATATGACACACTTGAATGCCAAATGATTGCTCTAAAATTCTGCTGCTGATCTATTAAAATGATTTAACTTTTCTCCATATGGTACACAGAATTCTAGGATGTCCCACAAGATAACCACCCCTGATGAACAAGCTTTGTTTAATCCCTTCTCCTTCAGGGTGGATCAAACCTGTGAATATGAAGATGTCTGTCTTGCGAGTAAATTATATCATATGGCAAAAATGGACTTTTGTCAAATGTAAGTTTGATTCCTCTAGTCAGCTGACTTTGGGCCAATCAGAAGGGGGATTATCCTGGGTAAGCCTGACCTAGTCAGGTGAAACCTTTGAAAAAGAGTTCAGGAATAAGCAATGCTCTCTGCTATTGAATTTGAATGAGAAAGCCACACTGAGTTATATAGCTGCAAAGAAAGAATATTCCAGTAACCACATCAGCCTGCAAGAGAATCTGAAGCCTCAGAGGAGATGCAGCTCTGATTCAGACCTTGAGCACTGCCTCGTCAGATCCTGAGCAGAGTACCCTGCTAAACAGCGTTCAGACTTTTGACCTGCAGAAACTGTGGGATAATAAATGACTGTTTTAAGTTGCTAAGTTTGTGGTAAATTGCTACAGTGCAATAAAAAACTTACATACTTTCTTGAATAAATATTCTGAGGATAGGAAGATAAAAATATATATGAAAATGCTTTTATTAAAAAAAGAATGAAATTCATTGATTAGTCAACCTAAAAGTGTTTTGGCTGGTAGACTTTCTTTCCCTACAACTGGCTCTTATTCTTAAGAGTTAGGTGTGGTTTAAGATTGAGCAGACCATCAAATGAGGGCATCAAATGGCCATTGGGTACTGTGACAGAAAAAAAAAGTCTCTCTTTATATCACTTAATTATCACTGGGAAATTATTACTGATTTCCTAAAAAGAGGAAATGAGCTATTTTGGGCAGAATTGGGCTTATATTTGTTGACAAAATTGATCAGTTAACTGTCCATTTTTGAGGTACAACTGTGTAACTTATGGTGTCCCTTTGTTTCTGTCACTAAAATATTCTCTTGGCATTGCACCACTGAAGAATGTGATGAAGAATGGAAGATATCATTTGTGTATTATATGGACAAAGATATCATGGTCATTAGTTTGGGGCAAGTGTAGCATTTGTGGAGAAATGAGTTCCATTCTGCCTTCTTTCAACTTTCTTCTTTGATTCCTGGAATAATAAAAATGGATTTTGAAAAGAATGAGGAAATGAACAGAAACATTCAGAATAAAGCTCCAGAGTTATGCTAAAAACCAACTTGTCAATCTTAGGAATCAGGAAAACAAGAGTTTTTCTTTGTCAGTAAACTAGCATATGGAATAAGGTTGTAAGAAGTGGTTCAATGTAACAGTAGAAAGGTTTATTTGTCTCATATATGTGTCATCAGGAGGATGTGTTTGAAAAGTAGTTTCCTTTATCACTAGATTCAGCAGGCTGGACGTGAAGACTAGTGCCTCATTTTTATCTGTAAGGAGTGGAAAACAGAAAGGAGCAGAATCACTGAAAATCTGCATTAGGGGCTGAGAGGAGATAGAACTCAAATGGAGAGGACAGGGTAGTAAGAAGAAGGGAAAGAATAAAACAGGGAGCCAGAAAGAAGAAATCTCCCGATGTCCTTCCTTAGTGACAGATTTTATATCATTTACTTAAGAGGAAACCTGCAGAACAGTTTGGCATTATTCTCTGGACTCTATTTGGGTATTTGATCTTAAAATTTTAGAACTTTTGATAATGGACTGTTTTAAATTCTTTCATACATTAAGAGTTTAAATAGGTATAGAGGTATACCTTTCTATTAGTAGTCTAACAGCCTCAAAAATGTGTAAATCAACATATAGGATTTCAAGCATTCCTGTTGTTAAACTACAGATAATTGTAGGTATACATATATGTATAGATATTAAAGTATACTGCAGGATTTTCTAATAAATTCTGATAAATGGTGCATATTTTATCATATTTAACAAAGTCATAAGAGTTCAGTAATCATTCTCGTTACTCTGATACTTACCTATTTACCCATCTCAGTTCATTTGTGCTGCTATAATAGAATATCTGAGACTGGGTAGTTCAAAGAATATTTATTTTTGAACTAGTTCTTTTTATTTCAATTGGTTTTTGGGGAATAGGTATTTGGTTACATAGATAAGTTCTTTAATGGTGATTTCTGAGATTTTGGTTCACCCATCACCTGAGCAGTATACGCTGTACCCAATGTGTGGCCTTTTATCCTTCACTGCCCTCCACCCTTTCCCCAGAATCTCCAAAGTCCAATGTATCATTCTCATGTTTTTTCGTTCTCATAGCTTACCTCCCATATATGAGTGAGAACATGTAATTAAAAATGGAAATCTATTTCTCATAGTTCTGGAGGTTGGGAGCCCAAGGTAAGGGTTCCAACAGTTTTGTTTGTATCTTCTGCCTATGAGCCTGTAAAATAAAAAAATAAATTAGTTACATCCAAGATATAATGGGGGTACAGGCATTGGGTAAGTGCTTCTATTCCAAATGGGAAAAATTGGCAAAAACAAAGGGGCTTGGGCCCTATGGAAATCCAAACCTAGCAGTGCAGTCATTAAATCTTAAATTTCTTTTGACTTCCTGTATTACAATCAGGCCATACTGATATAAGGGGTGGGATCACAAGGCCTTGGACAGCTCTGCCCTTGTAGCTCTGTGTATATAGCTCCGATGGCTGCTTTCACAGGCTGGCACTGAATGTCTGTAGCTTTTCCAGGCATATGATGCAGGTTGTCAGTCGATCTACCATTCTCTGGGATCTGGAGACAATAGACCTCTTCTCACAGCTCCACTAGGCAGTGCCCCAGTGGGGACTCTGTGTGGGGGCTCTAACACCAACATTTACCCTTTGCACTGCACTAGTAAAGTTCTTCATGATGCCTCCACGCCTGCAGCATACTTCTTCCTGGACATCCAGGCATTTCCATATATCCTTTGAAATCTAGGTGGAAGCTCCCAAGCCTCAACTCTTGCTTTCTGTGTACCTGTAGGCCCAACACCACATGGAAGCCTCCAAGGCTTGGGGCCTGTACTCTCCGAAGCAATGTCCTGAGCTGTACCTTGGGCGCTTTTAGCCATGGCTGGAACTGGAGTAGCTGGGACACAGGGTGCCATGTCCCAAGGCTGCACTGATCAACAGGGCCCTGGCCCTGGCACATGAAACCATTTTTCCCTCCTAGGCCTCCAGGCCTGTGATGGAAGGGGCTACCACAAGATATGTAAAATGCCCTGGAGCCATTTTCCCCATTGTCTTGGCTATTAACATTTGGCTCTACTTATGTAAATTTCTACAGCCTTGAATTACTCTGCAGAAAATGGTTTTTTTCTTTTATACTGAATGGTCAGGCTGCAAATTTCCAAACTTGTATGCTCTACTACCCTTTTAAATACAAATTTTAGTTTCAGGTCGTTTCTTTGTTTGTGCAAATGGACATAGATTTTTAGAAGTAGCCAGGCCATATATTGAATGCTTTGCTGCTTAGAAATTTCTTTCGCCAGATACCCTAAATCATCTCTCTCAAGTTCAAAGTTTCACAGATCTCTAGAGCAAGAACACAATGTCACCAGCTTCTTTGCTAAAGCATAGCAGGAGTAATCTTTACTCCAGCTCCTAAAAGTTCCCCAGCTCCATCAGACCACTTCAGCCTGGACTTCACTGTCCATATCACTATTGGCATTTTGGTTGCAGCAATTTAACAAGTCTCTAGGAAGTTTCAAACTTTCCCTCATCTCCCTGTCTTCTTCTGAGTCCTCCAAACTGTTTAAACCTCTGCCATTACCTTGTCCCAAAGCTGCTTCCACATTTTCAGGTATCTTTAGAGCAATGCCCCACTTATTTGTTACCACTTTTATGTATTAGTTCATTTTCACGCTATTATAAAGGACTACCTGAGACTGGGTGATTTATAAAGAAAAGTGGTTTAATTGACTCACAGTTCTGCAGACTTTATAGGGAGCATTGCTGGGAGGCCTCAGGAAACTTACAATTATGGTGGAAGGGCAAAGAGAAAGCAAGAACATCTTCACATGGCAGAGTGGGAGAGAGAGTGAAGGAGGAAGTGCTACACATTTTAAAAAAACCAGATCTCATGAGAACTCACTCACTATCATGAGAACAGCACGCAGGATATCCACCCCCATGAGCCAATCAATACCCACCAGATCCCTCCCCTGACATGGGACTTACAATTCAACATGAGATTTGGGTGGTGACATAGAACCATTTCACTATCTATCTATTGATTTACATACTTAAAATTTAATTTTAATCCGGTCCTTACAACCCCATAAGTAATATATGAATTATTTTATTCTGTAGGTATAAATGTATAGTCAGAGAGACAAAATGATTTATTTTGACTTTATATCTGGTAGTCATCAAGGACCCAAATGTATCTTTCTAGGACCATTGTTTGAATGAATAAAAACAGCATCCAGATAAGAAATGGACTGATTTGATATTCTGTGTTGAATGTATGCATGTTTGAGTGGGGATGTATACTATACAACATTAAATAATATATGAGAGTATGTCATGTTTATATAAATAATATAATACAGAATAATGTAATACAGTTAGATATTTGATTACACTTAATTTTATTTATTATGAGAGGAACATTGGAAAGCCGAAATTAATCAAAACTAAGTATGGAAAGTATGCTAACATTCTAAAAACTATGTTCAAAGAAAAATTACTTGTAATAAATAGAGAAATGCTTTATTAAAGAGTAAGCTCCAATGGTATAGAGAACATTTTTGTTTTATTCAAAAATGGTTCTTGTTACATGGTAGAAGTTGAATATTTGCTTAATGAATTAATTTGTGAATGAATGAATGTTTAGACACAATGTCTGTCATTATTTATTTGAAGGAAGAGATTTAATTTATTTAGAAAGACAGTAGTAGAAATAAGAACTGGATATTACATTGAGAAATGTAGCTATATTAATATGAGGTAAAAAATTCCCATGGTAAGTGCTTTTTTGAGGCTTTTTGAGTATTTGGGATTATTCCACTGTAAGAAGAGTCTTTTGCCATGCAAAAGATCTAATTAAGTCCCACATATTTACCTTTGCTTTTATTGCATTTGCTTTTGGGTTTTTGGTCCTGAAATCCTTGCCTAAGTCAATATCTAGGAGAGTTTATCCAATGTTATCTTCTAGAATTTTTATAGTTTCAGGTCTTAGATTTAAGTCTTTTATCCACTTTGAGCTGATTTTAGTATAAGATGAGAGATGAGAATTCAGTTTCATTTTCCTACATGTGGTTTGCCAATTATCCCAGAACCATTTGTTGAATAGGATGTCCTTTCCCCACTTTATTTGTTGGTTTGCTCTGTGATGATCAGTTGGCTATAAATATTTGTGTTTATTTCTGGGCTCTCTATCCTGTTCCATTGGTCTATGTGCCTATTTTTATAGCAGTCGCATGCTGTTTTGGTGATTATGGCCTTATAGTATAGTTTGAAATCAGGTAATGTGATGCCACCAGATTTGTTCTTTTTGCCTAGTCTTGCATTGTCTACGAGGGCTCTTTTTTGGGCCCATATGAATTTTAGGATTGTTTTTTGTAGTTCTGTGAAGAATGATGGTGGTATTTTGATAGGAATTACATTGAATTTGTAGACTGCTTTTGGCAATACACTCATTTTCACATTATTGATTAAACCTATCCATGAGCATGAGATGTGTTTCCATTTGTTTGTGTCATCTTTGATTTCTTTTAACAGTGTTTTATAGTTTTCCTTGTAGAGGTCTTTCACCTCTTTGGTTTGGTATATTCCTAAGTATTTTATTTTATTACAGCTATTGTAAAAGGGATTGTGTTGTTGATTTGATTCTCAGCTTGGTCACTATTGGTGTATAGAAGAGCTACTGATTTGTGTACAGTAATCTAGTATCCAGAAACTTTGCTGTATTCTGCAGTCAGCAGAGTGAACAGACAGCCCACAGAGTGGGAGAAAATCTTCACAATCTATCCATCTGAGAAAGGACTAATATCCAGAATCTACAATAAACTCAAATTAACAAGAAGAAAACAAAGAATTCCATCAAAAAGCAACCTAAGGACACGAATAGACAATTCTCAAAAGAAGATATACAAACAGCCAACAAACATGTGAAGAAATGCTCACCATCACTAATGATCAAGGAAATGCAAATCAAAACCACAATGCAATACAACCTTACTGCTGCAAGAATGGCCATCATAAAATATAAAAAAAATAGATGTTAGCGTGGAAGCTGTGAACAGGGGACACTTCTACACTGCTGGTGGGAAATGTAAACTAGTAAAACCACTAAACCACTATGGAAAACAGCATGGTGATCTCTTAAAGAGTCAAAAGTAGAACTACCATTTGATCCAGCAATCCTATTACTGGGTATCTACCCAGAGGAAAAGTCATTTTATGAAAAAGGTACTTGCACATGCCTGTTTATAGCAGCACAATTTGCAATTTCAAAAACATGGAACCAACCCAAATGTCCATCAATCAACACGTGGATAAAGAAACTGTGGTATATATATGCAATGGAATACTACTCAGCCATAAAAAGAATCCATTAATGGCATTTGCAGAGACCTAGATGAGATTGGACAGTGTCATTCCAAGTGAAGTAACTCAGGAATGGAAAAGCAAACATTGCATGCTCTCCTTCATAAGTGGGAGCTAAGCTATGAGGATGCAAAGGCATGGGAATGACACAGTGGAATTTGAGGATTTGGAGGAATAGTGGGGAAGGGTGTGAGGGATAAAAGGCTACAAATTGGGTGCAGTGTATACTGCTCAGGTGCAAAATATCACAAATGACCACTAAAGAACTTACTCATGTACCAATACCACCTGTTCCCCTACAACCCTATGGAAATAAAAATAAATATTTTGTTTAAAAAAGAAGAGTATCATATAAAGTTATATATTTCAATTTAATTACCAAAAGCTGTTTAGCTAATAGTAGAATACTTTACAGGTAAAGTATATGCCATAGACAGCTGATATTATTCTGTGAAAACTTGGATGATTACTAATATTCTTAAAATAATTTCTATGACTTGAAGTGAAAGACTAAAGAAGGATTCTGTTCTTGAGCTGACAGTATATGCTACTTCAGGAATAGGCAAGGGTTGACTAGAATTACAAATTAGTGAGCATAGATAATTCTAAAAAATCTCAAGGATTAAAAAAAATCCCATATTCTTGATCAATCCATACAAAGATGCAAGCTTCAGATCTGGATCAGAGAGTGATAGTAATTATGGATAACATGCATAGTAGACTCTTCTTTCTGGGAGAAAAAAATGTTTTGGTGACATATCAATAGTTGTTGAACTTCATTTTCATATTTTTCTTGTTTATGGGTAAAACCAATTGAAGTATTGAATATATCAGGAATTTGTGCATAGAATAATCTTAGTGGAGCCTAATTTCATCTTTCACAAAACTGAATTCAGAAAACAGCAACATGCCTTAGAAATTAAAGGGATAGTGAATTCCAAATATGTTCCCTGGGTAGTCACCAAAAGAGCATATCTTTAGGCCTGTTTACTTTTCCTTTGATGATTGGTTTATTTCTTTAAATATATAGCAAACCAAATTGATTTTGTTGAGAGTTAATCTCATCACTCAAATCATTTATTGAGAACAAATCTGTACAACGCACATTAAACATAATATGAAACTTAACACTTACACTGACAGATATATACATTTTTAAATTTTTGAACACTTTAAAAAATCTATTAAATAGCAATAATTTATGCATAAAAACATGCTGAGAGAGCTAATTTTATGAAGCAATAAAAATTTTATTGTGGGAGTCTTGATGTAATTTTTTTTTGGCAGGGTAGAAAAGCTATAGATTTATTTTCCTAGAAAAAAATTACACAAACTTAGACGTATTTTTTTGATCCAGTGAGTGAAACTCAGGGTTCAAGTCAGTTTAAAGTTTTGTGGTGGATGTATTTTATATAGTAAATAAAATACCTGCCAAAAAATATCATACTAAACAGAAAAAGGGACCAAAACACTTTTGAAAAAATTCAAGTGAAAGCCTATAGTATTATAGTATATATTTCTCACTAGTATTTACTGAAACTAATGTTTTAGATTATCATTGCTTCAATATTTATGAGTAGTTGAAGGCTTGGTTTGCCACTAAATGGAGAAATTCTGAACTTTCTGTTTAGTACAAGTTTCAGAAAAAGCACATCTTTCTCTATTATTTTGATAGACAAAGAAAGGCCATCTGAGGCAGTACAGAAGCAACAGAACAAAACTCATAGCTATAGTTTCTGGAGAAATGTTGTATCTTAAGAGAAGATATAAATAAATGACCCCGTTTCTGACTAGTTGTTTGATAGCACGGTAATATTTTTACTTAATTCTTCCGTCTAAAGAATGGCTATATCACAAATATTATCTTTCTTTGCATGGATGAAAATAATTTATAGGATAATTTAGAGTGCTCTGTAAGCACAGGATGTTCTACAAATGCTTAATAATTAAGAGAATGGCTCATTTTAAATATAAATCAAGTATGTTAGGGGAGGAAGATTCCAGGAAAGAAACCAGGCAAAGTGCCACCACATCAGAGCTCTTGGCAGGTGTTTCAGCAGCAGCAAGGTGTGGTACTTTCTTTATCAGTTCTTCTACAAGGTATGATGGGGCTCATCCACAGGACATGAGACAGACTCTAGATTACTCATTAGAGGTCTTAGACTTTGCCTAATGACAAGGTCTCTAACTGAAAGAAGTATTAGACATCTAATCAGTGTAAGCTTTGCTGGAACTAGAATGATAGTCTTCACAAAGCTTTCAGGTTAGTAGGGAAGGCAGGCTCTTAAATATGTCTTAATGATGCCTTGCAAAGAATGGACAGATGGTCAGGAGAGCCATTTTAGCTCATCCTGGGTGGAGGTGGAGTTTGTCAGTGTATTAGTCTGTTTTCACACTGCTGATAAAGACATGCTCAAGACTGAGCAATTTACAAAAGAGAGAGGTTTAACTGGATTTACAGTTTGATGTGGCTGGGGAATCCTCACAATCATGGCGGAAGTCAAGGAGGAGCAAGTCATATCTTACATAAATGACAGCAAGCCAAAAGAGCTTATGGAGGAAAACTCCCCCTTATGATAACTATCAGATCTTGTGAGACTTACTATCATGAGAACAGCAAGGGAAAGACCTGCCCCTATGATTCAATTATCTCCCATCTGGTCCTTCCCACAACACGTGGGAATTTAAGAAGAGATTTGGGTGGGGACAGAGCCAAACCATATCATTTTGCCCCTGGCCCCTTCCAAATCTCATGCCCTCACATTTCAAAACCAATCCTACCTTTCCAACAGTCCCCCAAAGTCTTAACTCATTTTAGCATTAACTGAAAAGTTCACAGTCCAAAGTCTCATCTGAGACACAGCAAGGTCCTTCTGCCTATGACCCCGTAAAATTAAAAAAAAAAAAACAAAAAGCTCATTACTCCCTAGATGCAATGAGGGTATATGCATTGGGTAAACCACAGCTGTTCCAAATGGGAGAAATTGGCCAAAATAAAGGGGCTACAGGCCCCATGCACGTCCAAAATCCAGTGAGGCAGTCAAATCTTAAAGCTCCAAAATGATCTCCTTTGACTCCAAGTCTCATACCCAGGTCATGCTGATGCAAGAGGCAGATTTCCATAGTCTTGAGCACCTCTGCCCCTGTGGCTTTGCAGGGTAATAGCCTTCCTCCTGGCTGCTTTCACAGACTCACATTGAATGTCCAAGGCTTTTCCAGGCACACAGTACAAGCTGTCGGTGGATCTACCACTGGCCTGTTGGTGGTCTGAAGGATGGTGGCCCTCTTCTCACAGCTCCACTAGCTGCTGCCCCAGTGGGGACTCTGTGTGGGGGCTCCAACCCCATGTTTCCCTTCTGCACTGCCCTAGCAGAAGTTCTCTATGAGGGCCCTGCCTCTGCAGCAAACTTTTGCCTGGGCCCAGATATTTCCCTACATCTTCTGAAATCTAGGTGGAGGTTCTCAAACCTCAGTTCTTGACTTATGTGCATCCACAGGCTCAACACCATGTGGAAATTGCTAAGGCTTGGGGCTTCCATCCTCTGAAGCAACAGCCCAAGTTGTACCTTGGCACCTTTTAGTCACAGCTTGAGTGGCTGGAGCACAGGGCACCAAGTCCGTAAACCACACACAGCATGGGAACTCTGGGCTTGATCCAGGAAACCATTTTCTCCTAGGCTTCTGGGTCTGTGATGGGAGGGGCTGCCATGAAGACCTCTGACATGCCCTGGAGACATTATTCCCATTGTCTTGGGGAGTAACATTCAGCTCCTCTCTACTTATGCAAACTTCTGCAGCCAGTTTGAATTTCTCCTCAGAAATAGGTTTTTCTTTTCTATCACATTGTCAGGCTGCAAATTTTCTGAACTTTTATGCTCTGATTCCCTTATAAAACTGAATGCCTTTAACAGCACCCAAGTCACATCTTGAATGCTTTACTTCTTAGAAATTTCTCCCATTAGATATGCTAAATCATCTCTCTCAAGTTCAAAGTTCCACAAATCTCTAGGGCAGGGACAAAATGTCACCAGTCTGTTTGCTAAAACATAACAAGAGTCACCTTTGCTCCAGTTCCCAACAAGTTTCTCATCTCGATCTGAGACCACCTCAGCCTGGACTTTATTGTCCATCTCACTATCAGGCTTTTGGTCAAAGCCATTTAACAAGTATCTAGGAAGTTCCAAACTTTTCCACGTCTTCCCATCTTTTTTGAGCCCTCCAAACTGTTCCAACCTCTGCCTGTTACCCAGTTTCGAAGTCGTTTCCACATTTTTAGGTCTCTTTTTAGCACTGCACCACTCTACTGGTACCAACTTACTGAATCAATTTGTTTTCATGCTGCTGATAAAGTCATACCCAAGACTGGACAATTTACATAAGAAAGAGGTTTAGTTGGACTTACAGTTCCATGTGGCTGGAGAAACCTCACAATCATGGTTGCCATCTTACATGGATGGCAGCAAGCAAAAAGAGCTTGTGCAGGAAAACTCTCCCTTATAATAACCATCAGATCTCATAAGACTTACTGTCCCAAGAACAGCACAGGAAAGACCTATCCCCATGATTCAATTTCCACCCACCAGGTTCCTCCCACAACACATGGGAATTCAAGATGAGATTTGGGTGAGGACACAGCCAAACTTTATTAGTCAGAAATACCTTTCCAGGGAAGTGCCTTGTGCCTAGCTCTTGGCTACTGGGTTTAAGTTAGTGCTAGGGAAGGGTCATTATCCCCAAAGAGGTAATATGTGTCCAAAAACTTCCTCATTGGATTATTTTAGAATTTTCATTTATTCTACTTATATCATTTCCTGACCAATATCTCCATCCAATCTATATTTTATCATGTGTCATTCATCTTTCCTTGCCTTTCAAATTTCAAAGTTGCCTTATTGCCTAATAAACTCCTGAATTTAGTTTCCAAGGTTCTCTGCAATCTCATACTACCTCATAAATCTTAAAATTCAATAAAAAGAAAGAACACGTAGACATGGTAGTTTTTTAGCTTTTGTGTGTATGATTTTTGGCCTTCACCTATCTTTGCCTATAAAAATAACTTAAGACATAACTAAAATCCTGTTTTCATCAGTAAGTTAGCTGATTCCAGTCCTTGGAAAAAGCACTTTCCAGAAACTAAGAGGTTTTTGTTTGTTTGTTTATAATGTTAATTTGGCCCTTAACTTGTATATCTTTCTGAGAGGATATCACTACAGAATATATTTAATGTATAAAATTATTTACCTGAAAAGAAAATAAGACTGCTTGAAAAATAAGTAAAAAAGTTATTTCATGTGCCACAATTAGATTTTGAGCTTATGAGTGTTGGTGCTACAAAATTCAAACATATACTTTAACTCTGCTTTATCTTAAACATTGACTAACTCATTTTGAAGAATATAATACATCTATTTAATAGCATGAAAGTTTTATAACAATTCTGCTTCAAAAATGATAAAAATTATGCTTTATAATATTATATTTTTCTGTACATTTATTTTTGGCTCCCCAATTAAATTTTAATAAGCCCTGTAAAATAAGGACCTTTTGTTTTATTTCTCTTTCTTCCTCTGCTTTTTCCCTTTTTCCTCTCCCTCCCTTCCTCTTCCTTGCCTGCCCTCCTCTTGCCTGCCCTCCCTCCCTTCCTTCCTTCCTTATGTTTATTCAGTAAACATGTTTAAACTACAGATTCATTTACAAAACACTTGGATGCCAGAAAGTGGCTAGTTTAAATTAAGGAGTCTAAGGAAAAGAACTACCAGGGCATGTCAAGGAACCCAAGGGGAGGAAGTACAGCGAGATTTCAAGAGGTGCTAGAATTAGAAACTAAAAAATAGTTTCACATTGCTGATTTCACACTGTCGTTTCACACAGCCCATTTCACACTGCTGATAAAGACATGCCTGAGACTGGGAAATTTACTAAAGCAAGAGGTTTAATGGACTTACAGTTCCACATGGCTAGGGAGGCCTCACAATCATGGCAGAAGGTGAAAGGCACTTCTTACATGGCAGGGGCAAGAGAGAATGACAGCCAAATGAAATGGATTTCCCCTTTCCAAACCATTGTATCTCGTGAGAATTACTCACTACCACGAGAACAGTATGGGAGAAACTGCCCCCATGATTCAATTATCTCCCACCAGGTTCCTCCCACAACACTTGGGAATTATGGGAGTACAATTCAAGGTGAGATTTGGATGGGAACACAGAGTCAAATACATCGTTACTAAAATAGCTGTTTGATCTCTTTTTCTCTCTCTGAGGGAACATTCTCTTACCTCTGGTTTTCTCTTTGTGCTTCCTCTTTTATTTTCATTTTCCCTGTAAACCTGTCTTAACTAGCTTTTCAACATACATGACTCAAGCAGGACAGCGACACCATTCTCTGAGAAATATGACTTTCCAGATTCAGGGCAACTACTAAATGACTCCTAGGCTTTGCATCTCTCAATTCAAATTCTGCAAAGGAAGAATCTAATCTGCTCAGCCCATAGTTCAGGTCCAAACAAGGGAGGTGAAGGATCACAGTAAAGCCGTGAAGCAGCCTCTTCTTGTGAGAATCATTGCCACAGGGGATAGGCCTTCAAATAAGAGAATAGTCCAAACATGTCTGTTACATTTGTTATGTATCAAGCAAGCACCCTGATAGGTGTTATGAATGTTAAAGGATGCTATTTAGGAAGACAGAACTCAAATAGAATTAACGAGATTAAAAAAGAAATAATGAACATAAAAATTGGTAAATTCATTAATAAATTTAAAGTTTTATTGAGACATTAAACAAAAATATGTAATTTAAGGAGAATAAAAGTAACATAAAATATATTTCTTTTATATTATTTGTAAGATAAATATTGAAGAGTCTAAAGATGATTTGATGAATTTGATTATGAATAAAAATATGTACATTACCTACCACATGTATATAATTATAATAAATGATTTCTTTGAGAAATTTAAAGACCATTGTGAGAAAAAGATAAGTGATCAGAAACCTACAGTGCATTATGCCAGGTTATGTGTAAGGGCAGGTTGATTATGAGATAATTTGTGAAGCAGCTATGTCCAACATTGGAGTCTGGGAAAGCTTTCTGAAGAATGTTCCATGGAAGTTGAGACTTGAAGAATGTGTAGGAATTAATCAGAGAAGAGGCGGGGAAAGGAAAGGAATTCCAGGCAAAGGAACTGCATGTATAAATATCCCTGAGATTAGAGGGACCATGACTGGCTTAGAAAAGTTGATAGAGTTCACTAAGTCTGAAACACTGAGTATGGAGAAGAAGTAACAAGTAATATGCAGGAAAGGGAAAGAGAAGCGGATCAAGCAGAGCCTTGTAAGACATATTAAAGTTAGTATGATAAACAATGTGGAGTCTTATGGCATTTTCATCAGGATGACATGGTTAGATTTGCCTTTTCAGAAGAGCACTTGGTACAGTATGGCAAATAGGAAGAAGTAAGTCTTTTTGTTTTTTGAGACAGAGTCTCGCTTTGTCGCCCAGGCTAGAGAACGATGGCATGATTTCAGCTCATTGCAACCTCCGCCTCCTGGATTCAAGCAATTCTCCTGCCTCAGCCTCTCTGGTAGCTGGGATTAGAAGTGTGTACCACTATGCCCTGCTAATTTTTGTCTTTTTTGTAGAGATGGATTTCTCCATGCTGCCCGTGCTGATCTGAAGAAGTAAGTCTCGAGTCTTGACAGTATTGCTGTAATTCTGGTGTGATGTGATTAGAGTTTGGAAAAAAAGTTGGCAGTGGGAATGGAGAGAGGAAGATGGAGTCAAGAAGTATTTTGGAAGTAGAATCTATAGAGTTTGCTGGTTTTAGGAAGTAAAGTATGTAACATAGTAAAGTATGACTCTCAGGTTTCCATCTCAGGCTACTGGCTGAACTATGGTATTGTTCACCAATGCAAACACAGAAAGAAGAGAAGTAGGCTTGTGGGTGGGAAGAGGAAGACAATGATTTCAGTACTGAATAGATCATGTTTAAATAACCAGAAAAGCATCTAGGTAGGCATCTCCTTAGTTCTTGGCAAGTCATTGTTACTGACATTTAGTAGCAATTTCTCATTCTGAAGAAATAGTTCAGTGTTGGTAAAGAAACGTTAAATACCTTTTAACATGCTAACTTTAGTTAAACCAACATACCATTCTTCAACTGATTTTTTTTCTAAAACCTATTTCTGATTATACTACTCACCAGTTTAAGATTTTAAATATTTAATACAGATTATTGCCACATGGAAATTGTTTATTCTACAACTATTTTGTTGTACATAGAAGATACTTAGGTATATTTTTTATGTAATTAAATTCACTTAATAAGTATTTGCAATTTGCAACACACTATTGAGATACAAAAGCAAATCAGACATGGCAATGATCTTCAATAGGTTTTGAATCTGTAAAACATTCACTTGAACTATATGTAGCTCTATATCACAAGAGGGGAAGTAGGAATAATCAAAAGAAAGAATGACAAGGTTTTGACTGCTTTAAAAAGAACCAAGATTCAATACATCCTCAGAAACTTAGAAATGTTAGGGAATTCATAAAGGAATAAAGATTAACCAGGTGGGCATTGAGAAGATACTAAAAATATGAAAAAAGATAGATTCTCATTTATCTAGAGATGAAAAGGTCATTTGTTACTTTTCTGAGGGCAATTTCAGGTGAACAGTGAGGACCTAAGTCAATCATAAGAGTATCATGGAGAGAAATAGAGAGGACAACCATGGTCTACATTCAGTTGGCTTTTATATAAATGGATAAAGTTGATGGATAAAAGCTGGAACTAACACTCTGATTCAGATCATAGTGTATGTGTGTGAGAGAGTATCCATATGTATGTGTGTATATATGTATATGTGTATTTATATATTTGTAAGTGTTTATGAAGAACTAAGATAACTGTAGTCTCTAGAGATACTATTATAACAAGGGCTATCAATTTTCAAAAGGTATCTAGTCATATGTACAAATAATAAATAAATGTTTTCTGCATGTGATTAGACAAGGGGTAATAAAAAACAAATTGCTGCATGGTTAAGTTAAACTGGAGAAGAAGAAACACAGAGAGAATTGATTATTGATGATGTATTTTTATTGTGAAGAAGCTTTCAAGAGTGTGATGAGGAATTGGAGTCAAGCAAAAGACGGAAAATGCCATGACAAGCAGAATAAAATTTGAGTTTTTGATAGCCACATAGATCTGGAAACTCAACACAATAGAGCTCTGAGCTGCCAAAGCAATCAGGACTTGAGGGAGCATGATTCTGGGTAAATGGCAGGTACAAAAATGTCCAGTGCTCATTAGTCTTTTCTCTTGAGGTAACTGATGAGTTCTTAAATTCCTCAAGCTAAGAGGTAAGCATAAAGATTCTAAAAAGCAGAGAGCAGTGTTTGGAAACTTCAAAGGACTGAGAAGACAAAAAATTATATGGATTAGGAATTGCTGAGGAAGAAGGGCCCTACTAAATGACCAATGCTTTTGGACCTTAAGGGTTATGTCCTAGTTACAATATTAAAAGCAATGTGGAGCCCTTACGGTATTTTAATTAGGGGATGACATGATTAGATCTGCCTTTTCTAAAGAGCACTCTGTACAGTGTGGCAAATTGGAAGAAGCAAGTCTTGAGTCTTGAAACTATTGCAATAAATCTGGCATGATGTGATTAGAGCTTATAAAAAAAAGTTGGCAGTGGGATTGGTGAGAGGAAGTTGGATGAATCAAAAGTAGAGAATCGGACCTAAAAAACTGCAACCTAACCTTGGGTCAGCATAGCTCCTGACTGATCTAAAAAGAAAACAGATACCCATATAAAAAGAACAAAAAGTTATAGGCCTGAAGTATAAAACAACTGAATTTAATAACTCAATTTTTGTGTTTAACATAAAGTGAACATGTCACAAAAGATGGCAATGTCAGCTGAAATGTCAGTTAATATTATCCAGGATGAAGAACAGAGGGGAAAATTATTGAAAAACCAGGAAAGAGGAAGAAACAACAGGACATGGTTGGAATATCTAACATATATTTAACTGGAGTCCTGTAAGAAGAGAACAGAATGTGGCAGATGTAATATTTAAAGATATAAAAACAGATGCTAAGCCCATCACACTAAAATACATTGAAAGGCAAAGACAAGGAAGAACACTTTTGATAGCAGACAGAAAGAAAAAACACATAAACTTCACAAGAGCAAAACTAGCGACTGTTTTTTTTTTTATTATTATTTTTAGAGATAGGGTCTTTCTCTGTGGCCCAGTGGCATGATATCAGAGCTCATTGCAGCACCAAAATTCTGGGCTCAAGGGATCCTCCCTCCTCAGTTTCCCAAATAGCTAGGACTACAGGTACATGCCAGCATGCCACCAAGCTTGGCTAATTAAAAAATGTTTTTTGTTTGTTTGTTTTGTATACAGGGGTCTTGCTATGTTGTCCAGGCTGGTCTCGAACTCTTGGCCTCAAGTGATCATTCTGCCTTGGTTTGTCAAAGTGCTAGTATTACAGGCATGAGCTATACCATGCCTGGCCAGGACTTCCTTTTCAGTGGAAATGAAGAAAACCAGAAAACAATGGAAGTGCATCTTTAAAGTGTTGAAAAAAGACAACGAACTACTTGAAATTTTATAAATGAGTGCAAGTATCCTTCAAAGATGAAGATGCAATGAAATATTTCCTGAAAAAAAGAGAATTATTTAACACCAATTACATTATACATATTAAAAATATGCAGTTGCATTCTCAGCTACATTCTCAGTTACAGAAAATCCATAAACCTTAGGATAAAAACAAATATTTTTCAGGTTTTAGGGAACTTCTGCATCATAATTATTGTATATGTAGTTCATGATACATTAGTATAATCAGCAATTCGTAAATATGGCAATCTAATAATAATTGTAAATACTCTTTTTAGTAGAGAATATTTTCTTTTGGATTTCTTTTGGGACATTTTATTAGTTGATTGTTTTTGTGTTATTTCCCTTTCTCACAAAAAATACCAATCTAAAGCAAATCAATAGTGTGGGTAAAAACATCTTTTTAAAATTATTTTTTAAATCATAATTTATTTTTCCCTTATCTTTAGCAGTTATATACAAAGTCCATCATATCTAACAAGCTATGGTATGTGATATACAGTATTACTGTGGTCTGAGTGTTTGTGTCATCCCAAAATTCATATACTGAGATCCTAATGTGTAAAGTGTGGTATTGAGGTGAGCCCTTGGGAGGTGAATCCCTCATACTGCCCTCATAAAAGAGGCCCAGGGAAGCTCGTTTCCCTCTTGTACTATATGATGACTCAGTGAGACAATGCCTTCCATGAACCAGAAAATGGAATCTTACCAGACACCAAATCTATACCAAATTTTTACATCACCCAAGCATAACACTTTGCTATAGTAGCCCAAACAAACTAACCCAGGTATGTACAAGAATAACTTTTCCTCCTGCTTAAAAATAATTTTTTAGTCAACCCTTATTTAAAAACAAAATAATCAAGCTTAGCTTACTTTTCTTAAAATTGACATTTAAAACTTTTTAATAAATTTTTATAAATTTAAAATCTAGTTTTATACTATATAGTTTATAAGCATACGCTATATACATACAATTTTATGTATACACAATTATATATACATATACAATAGTTTTAAATCAAGAGAAGAAAGAATAATAAATATGGAATTTATACTGTCTTTTATAATGACATAATTACCTTTACTGGTGCTCTTTGTTTTTTGCGTGGATTTGGTCCTACACTCAGGATTCCTTGTTCTCAGGCTGAAGGACTTTCATTAGTATTTCTTATAAAGTGGTTCTACTGGCGATGAATTCTCTCAGACTTTGTTTACCTGAAATGCCTTTATTTTGTCTTCGGTCCTCAGTTTTGAATGATAGTATTGCTGGATCTAAGATTCTTTTCTTTCTTTTTTTTTGAGACAGAGTCTTTCTGTCACACAGGCTGGAGTCCATTGGCACGATCTCGGCTCACTGCAATCTCTGCTTCCCAGGTTCAAGCGATACGCCTGCCTCAGCCTCCCGAGTAGCTGGGACTACAGGTGTGCACCACCACGCCCAGCTAATTTTTGTATTTTTAGTAGAGACAGGGTTTCACCATGTTGACTAGGCTGGTTTTGAACTCCTGACCTCAGGTGATCCACCCACCTTGGCCTCCCAAAGTGCTGGGATTACAGGCATGGGCCACTACCCGGCCAGGATCTAAGATTCATAGTAGACATTTTATTTTTCTTTCAGCACTTGAATATGTCGTCCTATTGCCTTTTAGCCTCCATGTTTTTGGATTAGAAGTCAGATGTTAATATTATTGGGATTCCTTTGTATATGATAAGTAATTTTTTACACTTGCTGCTTTCAAGCTTTCTATTTGGAGTTTGTTGAGTTTCTTTTATGTCTAGATAAATGTTTTTCAGCCTTGAGAAATATTCAGCTATTATTTCTTCAAATATTTTCTACTCTCTTTTCTTTCTCTTTTCTCCTTTTGCCCTTCCCACTACGTGTATGCTAGTGCTCCATTTCTCTGAGACCCTGTTCATTTGTCTTTATTCTATTTTTCTGTGTTCTTTAGATTGCATATGTCAATACTAATATGTATTACAATTTTCTATTTCTATTCATGTCTCATACATTTTTTTTTAAAACTTGGACATCTTAAGTATGTAGCAACTCTAGACACTGATTCCCTTCGCTTCTCTTTGGGGCTGGTTTCGTTTGTTGATTTGTTTTATTAATTGATTAGACTAATGTAATTAAGTCTAGTTCCCCCACAATGTGAAGGCTTTGGCATTGCTACTCAGAAGGTGCAATCTTGGGATTTTGCACAACTTAAGACCATGGTTTTCGTGGGTCTCTTCCACTGTTTCTTTGCTTGCTCTATCTCTTTTTTTAAGGTGTCTGACTCATGTGGTACTACATTCAGTACTTAGTCTCCACAAATTACAGGCTGATCATTTCACTGTTTTTGATAATGTCTTGGGACACAAATTGCTCAGTAGTTTGATCCAATTAAATTCTGGCAAAGGTAGTTTTTGAGGTCAGTCTTTGAGCTTTGCTTTTCTTAGCTTTTCTTGTTTCTCCTGGTGAACTAGCTGGTCTATGATAAAGCTTATTGCTCTTAGTTAAGAGAATGTACTGTTATCAACAGTACCCTTTAGCCTGACTTTCCCCATGCCATGTCAAATAAAATCAGTTTCTTTGGGGCAGTCTATTTTTTATGGATGGCTTTTTCCCCTGAGAAGAGTAACCAAGCCACTACTCTGGGCACGTGGTAGCCTCTGGTCTTCTTGACTTGCCTTTCTTGCATGCAGCTTCTGCTCTACAAAGGAGCTAGGGTGAGGGTGATCAGGTCCCCAGGATTTCTTGGCATGCAATTCTTAGAGTAGAGCCTCTGTCTTATCGGTGGGGGCCTGGGTGGAGGAAGGGAGTCTTCATCCTCTCACCTGCATTCAGCAAGTCAACTTGGAGCTAAAGGAGGTGAGAAATGCTGGCTGCCTTGACCTCTCAGTGAGATAGGATAATCCTTGATTAAGAACTGAGAGGAGATGGAGCTCTTTCTTCTTAGCCATACCTTCCCAGAGTGGAATTTCATAGAAACTGACATGGGGCAAGTCAGATAGGGGGATATAGAGAAAGTACACTGTGGCTAAAAAATGGGAACGTATTTAAAATCTATACAATTACAATTGTATAGATTTTATTGGATATATGTTTCTTGAATTGCCGCAAGCTCTTAGGACAATTTCCTGACAATTTAAATACCTTTTAAAAATAGTTTTTGCTAATTTTGTTTGTTTAGCTGGGGAGCAGTCTACAGTACTCCTCATGCTCCCATCCCAGGAGTGGAACTCCTTGAAGAACCGTTTTTGCAGGTATCATATAGCTGGGTCACATCTTTTTATCTAATCTTATAATGTCTACCTTTTAAATGGGCTTTTAATATTATTTATATTTAATGTGGTTAGTGATATGATTGTGTTTTAATTTATTATCTTGTTATTTCTTTTCTAGTTGTCCCATATGTTCTTTGTTTTTTATTTCCTTGTTTTCTGTCTTATTTTGTAATAAGTATCTTTTCTGATTTATTTTATCCCCTTTTGGCTTATTTTAGTAAACCAATATTTTATTTACTGATTATACTAAAATAATCACTCAACACAGCAAACAGTGATAGCAGTATTGATTGTGTATTTTAGTGATTGCTTTAAAATTTATAGTGTTCATCTTTAGCTTATCACATTCTACACCCAAGTAATATTACAGTATTTTATGTATATAAAAAAAAACCTTAAAAGAATATACATTCATTTTTCCTCTTCTGGACTTTGTGCTATTGTTGTTATGCATTTTATATCTACACATGTTGTTAAAACCCGAATGCATTGTTCTTATTTTTTAAGAGTCAATTATATTTAAAAGAAATTTCAATAACTGAAAAAAATCTTTATATGTATCCACAGTTACCATTTCTGTTGATGTCATTTTTTTTAATGTTGATTTAGATTTCCATTTCACATTGCTTTTCTTCTGGTTAAAGGACTTTTAAAAGTATTTATTACAATGCAAATTTGTAATGAAGAGCTCTTACAAATATTGTATGTCTGAAAAAGTTATTCTTTTATCTTTACATTTGAAAGATATTTTGACTGGTTAAAAAATTATAGGCCAAATTTCAACTCTTGTCCCTGTCCTGTACTTAAAAGTATTCCAGTGTCGTTTTTTTTTCTATTATAAAGACACATGCACACATATGTTCCAGTGTCTTTTGTTTCTGACCAGAAATATGTTACAATCCTTGTCTTTGTTTTTCTGCATGTAGTGTGTCTTTTGTTATAGCTATTTTTAAGATTTTCTCTTTATCACTGTTTTTAAGTAATTTCATGATGATGAGTTTCAGCGTAGTTTTCTTTTCATCTTTAATGTACTTGGGATTCGATGGACATTTTAGCCTAGTACTTTATAATTTTAATCACACTTAGAAAAATTTGAGCCATTATTACTTCACATATTTTTTCCACCCTTCAACTTCCTATGCATTGTTTGAGAGATTCCAGTTACATATATATTTATCTCCTTCAAGTTGCAGCCTGGAAACTTTTTTCAGACATTAAATTAGGGCAATAAAGAGCTTATCTCCTCTTTTCATCATCTTTTACAATTCACTGTTCTTTTTAACCTGAATTCTGATGTCGTAAGTGCCATTACTTAATATATTTTGTCTATAATTTTGTCACTTTACATGGAGTAAATTCAGTCCCTGTTTCATCGTCTTTATCAGAAACAAGCCACTTGAAGGCCAATAAATGTGAGTCAAAATAATAACATTGTTGCTTAGTGACTGTGGATGCAGATCAAGGGGAAATCCCTGTTAAATTTTAAATGCACAAAGACTAAAGACTTTGGACAATTTCAACATTATATTATGCAAAGAAAGGGAAATAGAAAACAAAGGAAGAAAAATATGACACTTAGCTTCTATATATATAATTAAGGGAAACATCTTATTAATAGTGCCATCTAAAGAATTTGGAAGTGATTTGTTTTTCACAATACAGAGGTACACTGTCAGGGTAAGGGACAAGGGACACATGTAGTTTATGTGATACATGTATTTTATGATAAAATTCCATAAAATAGTGAAAATGAATGAAGCATATGTAGACATATAAATATAGATGATTGATATTTTCGGAAATAAGTCTTTGAGTAGGCAAAATATACAAGCAGAATCAACAAGACCTAGAAATAGTGCAATGGTATAAAATAGTTATTACAATAAGGAGAGTGACATTTCACAGATTAAGATTTCTGACATAGTAGACAAATAAGAGATGGGTTGTGTCTGTGAATGTTGAATTTGCCATGACTAATGATGGAACTAGAACGAAAGATTTAGATAGCTTACCAAATAGAGACATCTTTAATAAATTGGGGGAGTTAGATGGAAGCAATGGCATTTTGAGTGACATAGGCTTATTACAGATGCTTCAAAGGAACTATAGGCTTTTGAAAGTAATAGGTAGACTATGTTGTAAAAGCTATAGGTAGAGGGATGAGGGTAAGGATTTGGTGGGTGACATAGATAAAACTCAGGAGACCTGAGAGCACCAGAGAGAAATGAAATTGAGCCAGATTAGCAAAGAGGTAGGCCACTGAGATTACAATCCCCTACTCCATCTTCGAAGCACCCACCCTTATTATGCAGAACTCATCAACTTTAATCAGCAGACTTCAGCAGAGGGTAACAGCATGGATTCTCAACAACAAGCAGGAAGAGCGCTATTTTAGCAGGTGCCAATATCTGTACTCAGAGACTGAATCAAATAGAAAAACTCCAGAAACCACAGAAGGGTCAGAAGTCATATCAGAAAATATCTTTAATGTTTTCTATGAAGGAGATGTACTTGGTAGGTATCTTCCAGAGAAAAACATTGAAGATAGGTGTATTAGGCCATTCTTGCATCGCTGTAAAGAAATACCTGATACTGGGTAATTTATAATGAAAAAAGTTTTAATTGACTCACAGTTCTGTAGGCTGTACAAGCATAGTGCTGCCATTTGCTTGGCTTCTGGGGTAAGCCTCAGGGAGATTATACAAATGATAGAAGACAAAGTAGGATCAAGCCCATCACACGGTGAAAGCAGAAGCAAGAGAGAGGTGGATAGAAGTGCTACACACTTTTAAACAACCAGATTTCACTGTTGGTGTATAGCAGAGCTACTGATTTGTCTATCGTGAGGACATCACCAAGCTGTGAGGGATCAGTTCCCATGACCCAAATACCTCCCACTAGGACCTACCTCCAATATTAGGGATTTGAATTCAACATGAGATTTGGTGGGGGTATCTATTCAAACTATATCAGTAGGCAAGAAGGATAATTCAGAAAATATTAAACATTTATACTTTTTGACACTGAAAGAGACTTGGTTTTTTAATTAGAAGAAATTGTCTTAGCTTCATACTTCTCCTGTCTACACTCCCTCCCCCAAACAGTACAGATTTTGATGACATTAAAATTCATTTGAGAAAATTTAGAAACTATATATAAAACACTTTAAATATATGTTAATTATTTATTCCATACAAGTCACACACACATACACACACACACACACACAGGAAAATGTGATCTTTCTCTTTTTCCCCACCTTCTTCTTTTATTCATCATTGTATTCTGGCTACTTAAACAATTTCTGGATCAGGCAGATACATATTTGTCAATTAAATGAATATACGTGTGAACTTAATATAAAATAAAAGAAAATCACAAAACAAAATAAGAAGTGATTATAACAAAATAATCAGGGATTTAGCTCTATTCTATACTGATACATTTCTGTATCTGGATGATTTTCTGGGAAAATAAATATTTTCAAAATTTATAGCAAATGAGACTTATAACTCAAAAGGCAAATTATATAAGATTGGAGACACTTTCAAAGAGCTAAAGCATCACACCAAGAAATTTCTACAGATTAATTCTATCAAAACTTAAAGTAACATATAATTTCTTCACTATTTATAATCTTCCAGAATGTGTATAGTTCCAGGTCCTAGATTTAAGTCCTTGATCCATCTTGAGTTGATTTTTGATAAGGTGAGACATGAGGACCCAATTTCCCTCTTCTACACGTGACTAGGCAATTATCCCAGTACCGTTTGTTGAATAGAGTGTCCATCCCCACTTTATGTTTTTGTTTGTTTTGTCAAAGATCAGTTGGCTGTTAAGTATCTGGGCTTATTTCTGGGTTCTCTATTTTGTTCCATTGGTCTATGTCCCTATTTTTATAGCAGTAACATGCTGTTTTGGTGATTATGACCTTATAGTATAGTTTGGAATCAGGTAATGTGATGTCTCCAGATTTGCTTAGTCTGGCTTTGGCTATATGCAGGCTCTTTTCTGGGTCCATATACATTTGGGATAGCTTTGTTTTCTAGTTTTGTGAAGAATGATGGTGGTATTTTGATAGGAATTGTATTGAATTTGTAGATTTCTTTTGGTGATAAGGTCATTTTCACAATATTGATTCTACCCACCCATAATCATGGGATGTATTTCCATTTGTTTGTGTCATCTGTGATTTCTTTCATTAGTGTTTTGTAGTTTTCCTTGTAGAGGTCTTTCTCTTTGGTTAGGTATATTCCTAAGTATTTTATTTTTTGTAGCTATTGTAAAAGGAACTGAGCTCTTGATGTGATCCTAAGCCTGGTCACTGTTGGTGTACAGAAGAGCTACTGATGTGTGTATATTAGTTTTTTATCCAGAAACTTTGCTGAATTATTTTATAGTTCTAGGAGCTTTTTGGAGGCCTCTTTAGGGTTTTCTAGGTATACAATCATATCATCAGCAAACAGTGACAGCTGGAGTTTCTTTTTACTGATTTGGATGCCCTTTATTTTTTCTCTTGTCTGATTGCTCTGCTAGGACTTCCAGTACTATGTTAAAGAGAAGTGGTGAAAGTAGGCATCCATCTCTTGTTCCAGTTCTCAGAGGGAATGCTTTCAACTTTTCCCCATTCAGTATTATATTGGCTGTTGGTTTGTCGTAGAAGGCTTTTATTATATTGAGGTATGCCTCTTGTATGCCAATTTTGCTGAGAGTTTTAATCATAGAGGGATGCTGGATTTTGTCGAATGCTTTTTCTGTTTCTATTGAGATGATCACATAATTTTTGTTTTTAATTCTCTTTATGTGGTATATCACATTTATTGACTTGCATATGTTAAACCATCCATGCATCACTGGTATGAAACCTCCTTGATAGATTCTAGAAAATAACATTAGAAAAACCTTTCTAGATAGTGGCGTAGTCAAGGATTTCATGATTAAGAACCCCAAATCAAATGGAATGAAAACATAAGTAAGTAGCTGGGACTAAATTAAAGAGTCTTTGCATGGCAAAAGAAACAGCAGAGTAAACAGGCCACAGAGTGGAGAAAAATCTTCACAATCTATACATCTCACCAAGGACTAATATCTAGAATCTACAATGAACTCAAACAAATTAGCAAGAAAAAACAAACAATCCCATAAAAAAGTGGACTAAGGATGTGAATAGACAATTCTCAAAAGAAGATATACAAATAACCAACAAACATTAAAAAAAAAGCTCAACATCACTAATGATCAGGGAAATGCAAATCAAAACCACAGTGTGATACTATCATACTTCTACAAGAATGGCCATAATCAAAATATGGTAGATGTTGGCATGGATGTGGTGAACAGGGAACACTTTATACTGCTGATGGCAATGGTACAACCACTATAGAAAACAACATGGAAATTCCTTAAATAACTAAAAGTAGAAATACCATTTGATCCAGTAATCCCACTACTGGGTATCTACCCAGAGGAAATGAAGTTGTTATATGAAAAAGATACTTGCACATACACGTTAATATCAGCACAATTTGCAATTGCAAAAATGTGGAACCAACCCAAATGCCCATCATCAATGAGTGGATAAGCTGGTATACATATTTGATGGAATACTACTTGGCCATAAATGAATTAATGGCATTTGCAGCAACTGGCTGAGATTGAAGACTATTATTCTAAGTGAAGTAACTCAGGAATGGAAAACCAAATATCTTATGTTCTCACTTACATGTGGGAGCTAAGCTGTGAGGATGCAAAGGCATAAGAATAACACAATGGACTTTGGGGATGCAGGGGGAAAAGATGGGAAGAGGGTGAGGTTTAAAATACTACAAATTGAGTATAGTGTATACTGCATAGGTGATAGGTGCACCAAAATCTCATAAATCACCATTGAAGAACTTACTCATGTAGCCAAACACCACCTTTTCCCCAATAACCTATAAAAACTTAAAAAATTTTTAAAACACATAGAATTTTTACCCCTAAAACAAAGTAAAATCTTCCAAACAGACTTAAGTAAATGGTACTTCAAATTTCTTTGACAAAGTCTGCAAAACCTTGATAAGAAAACCAGAAAAAAATAACACAGAAAAGAATATAATGAACTAATAAATGTCAATTAAAATATCCTTAATAAAGGATTAGCAAATAGAATACAGAAGCATGTTAAAAATAAACTAAAACACAGCCAACTGAGATCCACAGCAGAAATACAGAGATGGTTTAAAAGTAGAAACTCCATTAATATAATTAAACATATGAAGAAGAATCATGTTATCATTTTTCAAAGAGGCTGAAAATTCAGCATCAATTACTGATTAAAATTATTTATTTGTTATTTACTTTTTATTTGTATAAACTTAAGGGATAGAAGTGCAGTTTTGTTACATGGTTATATTGTGTAATGGTGAAGTCTGGGCTTTTAGTGTATCTTTCCTTAATAAAGTAATAGTAAGTTGATAGCATGTAAAACATATACATCTTAATCTAAACCTCAGAATTATGACTAATAGGGTAATACAAGAAACATTTCCATTGGAGTCAAGTACAAGACGTAGCTATCAAAATTACTGCTATTTAACATTTTTATGGGGGACTAGTCAAAGCAATTGGAGAAGAGGAAAAAAATGATATGAAATGCATATAGTTCATAAATGGAAAAAACAAAACTAACATGGTTGGGATTCCTAGAAAATATTATTTTTACTCTGATTCAAATGGTTGTGTAATCTAGAAAAAGTTATTTATTTGCAACTAATTTCTTTTCATATAATGAGGTGACTGAGAGAGGAAGCAGTGGCATGCATTTCTGAAATGACAGAATTTTTTTTTGTAAGTAGCCAATGAATTTCTCTACCAGCCTTCCTCATACCCTCTTACTCTATTTGAAAACCATGGCTTAAATAATACATGGTATTTCCACAGGCTTTGTTATTTTTTTCTGTTTAATATTTGTATCTTAATAAAAATGGTTCTCAAATGGTTATTCGGTGGTGCTAGTTGGAGAATTCAGCTATTGTTTGATATTAGTCTTAAGACATTTTCTTGTCCATTTGTAGAAGGAAATTTCCATTTAAGGGCACATTCCCAGAAGGGATAAAACATGGAATAATGGTGAAAGGAGAACATTGCCTGGCCAGCTAGACTGGCTTATTTGATCTAATGGCAATAAATATCACAATCGATTTTTTAAAAAGAAATTATAATGACTACTGTCCAAATTTGAAGAGACTTAGAAAAAGGATATTTCTAGCAGTTAAAAAAAATGGTATTTTTCAATATAATCTATTTAATATTTTGCCAACTTTTCATTTTAAAAAGTCATATATTTTTAATTCAGTCAATTCGAAAGTTGGTTTTCTCAAACCTATATAAAATGCTTCATGAATGTGAAAGAAAAAATAGATAAACTAGGCTTGTTGAACTTTAGGGAAGAAGATTAATTATTTTTCACTTTCAATTTAAGAGAAATAGCTTATTTGTTGCTTTGTTTTTCATCTAGAATGTAATTTATCTGTGCCAGAGAGAGGCAAGAATGAATCCAAATCAGACAGTGAATTCAGAAAACATGTTTTTTACTCAAACACCACTAAAATGACGGCAAGAGTAAAAAAATTTAAGAAACTTATAAGACAAAAGAAAACAGTCAATGGTGAGAGGGCAGAAAATACCATTTAATAAAGATCAACAAAATATTTTAAAGTGGATGTAAAACACACAAGTGGCAACTAAGACTAGAAAAATTTGAATTTTACTTCTTATTTCATGCTGAGGATCAATCGATAAATAATTTGATTTATTTCAAGGATTTGGGGGTTGGCAGCAACTGCATGTTGGATATGGTTCTGGGTTAGAAGCAGGAAGAATGTTGATGGTTGGTGATACAACGCAGTTAAGCCACTTACTCCGCCTGCACTCCAAACCACCAGCAGAAGACTCCCTCCTCAACTCCAGCAGAGGTCTGGATGTTTATTTTTCTGGGAGGACAAACCAGAAGGACTCTGGTTCAGGAACAATGGGCACATTTGAACATGGTGGATCTGTACTCAACCCTAGGTTTATATTTCTTAAAGTGTAGACTGGAAGGTTCCTCAGGGAAAACTGGCAGAATCAAGAGGAAAGCTATTTAAATATTGGTCTCTCTTCAGTAATCCTACATACTGAGGCTCTTCAGCTGATAAGCCCCTTCTCACCTACAGTCATTTCTCTGATGACTACTAGCTAGTAGGCCTATGAAAAATTGCTCAACTTCATTAGTCATGAAGGAAATGAAATTTAAAGCCACAGTGATATATCACTACACGCTTGCCAGAATATTGAAACTGAAAGCATCAGGGAGAAGAAAAGGTGGAACAGAATTTTCACATATTGCTCGTAGGTGTACAAATTGGTACAATTGCTTTGGAAAGCTGAGAGTACTCCTAAACCTAAATGCCCTATGATCCTGAAATTCACCCTACATGAAAAGCCAGTGAAAATGAGGGCATATATTCACCAAAAGACATATACAGTAAAGTTTATAGCAGTTTGATTCATAATAGCCCCCCCCAAAAAAACCCTAAATGTCCAACAACAGTTGAATGGATCAATAAAGAGTGCTGTATTCATATAATGAAACGGCTACACTATGCTAAAGAAATCCATTCTGTTATTTGCAATATTACTGATGACTCTCACAGATATATGGCTGAATGAAAGAAGTCAGACACAAAAGAGTACATAATACATGATTCTATTTGTAGGTTGGTCAAAAACAGGCATAATGAATCTATGATGAGAGAGGTCAAAATATCAGTTACCTATGAAGGTGTTGACTGAGAGAAGGCAGCAGGAAGTCTTTGAGGTGTTGGGAATAATTTATATCTTGATTTGGGTTATAGTACACAGTGTTTACATATGCAAAATTTATCAAGATATACACTTAAGTTGTATGCAGTTCACTGCTTATAAACTGAGTCTCCACAGTAAGAAAAAGGAAATGGAAAGCAAATGAGAGTATCCTTCCAGAAGATTGTTACAGTTCTCAAGGCTATTAACCAAGATTCATTCTGGTTGTATTTTCAAGGACCTATAGTATGACTGCACCTCCTCTCTTTTTGGCAGATCAGCAAGGGCCTGCGACTTTCTGTGACTGATAAAACGTGAGTAAAAGTAATATGAGTTCTTTCTGGGTGGAAGTTTTGAATAGTCAGAGTGTGGCTTGCCATGTTGCCTTTCCCCTGCTTCATTCATTCTTGAGATACTTCAGAGGGTGGAGACTCAGTTCCCCTAACTTTTGAGTAAGAATGATGTGGAGCTGAGCACTTAGCTAGTCTCTTTTAGACTTATAGTATCAGTGAGAAAGAAATATCTGCTGTATTAAACTACTGATATTTGGGGTTGTTTTCTACTGCAATGCAGTATAATTCGTTTTGACCGATTCTAGAGTCCAGTTTCCAAAAGGAGAGAAAGGGGATAAAAGGAGTGAGAAAAATGTCAAAGAAATAAGGTTAAAAATATTTCCCAGAAAGAGCCAGGGGCTGGGAGAGGAGTGGGGGGTCCTTTAATTTCCAGATTGAAAGACTCTCTCAATGCTGAGTATAAGGAATGAGTGGAACAAAACCCAAATAAGGCATGTTATTGTGGCACTGTAGAATACTGAAGTGAAGAGATGATACTAAAACCTCATTGACAGGGATACAAAAGGATCAAAAACAAAGAATTAAGAATCAAAGCAGACTTGGACTTTCCACAATAAATTCTGGAAGCTAGAAGACAATGAAATACCTCTTAAAATTCTGCAAAACATTTACAATTTGGTTTTAAATCCCAGCCAGTCTTTCCATCAAATGTGAGTGTGAAAATAAAGATATTTTAAGAGAGGCAATTCTTCAAGAAATATATCTCCAGCTTACCTTTTCTCCCAAAGCTCTTTCAATATATGCTGCACTAAAATAATCTAGAAAGATGATACAGTATGGTACAGTATCTCACAATATTGCCCACTCTCCTTTCTTAGCAACAGAATTACTGAAATTAAGACAAATTTCCTTTCATGCCTTCCTTGAAGGTAGGCATGGCCATTTGAGTAAGTTCCACTTAGGGAATTTAAGTGGAGGTAGTCAGTTCAACTTGCTTTTCCTTCCTTTTCTGTAGTGTACACATAATGGCCGAAGCTCCGTCAACCATCTTGTATCAGAACCTGGTGTCCCAGGAAATAAAGAGCAAGCATGGCAAAGCAATGCAATCGGAGGGTCCTTATTTCCTAACAACGTAGTTTCCATTCTACCAGAGGACCGTTCTTTTGTCCATGATATAAGTAGACTCCTGTTTCATTTAATCCTTTGTGTTGTTTTTCTGTTTTTCAAAGATGAGGGAAATTCTAACTCAAAGAAAGGGATTCAGTGAGAGGGGATTGAACGCAGAATGGCAGAGGAAATCCCCAGGAATGATAACAAAGGGAAATCTTAAGTTTTGAAGCAACGGTGTTCCGTTGCTATATCTTATTTTTCTTATTACAGAAAGTCAATATAAAATATCCAAAATTTAAAAGCTGAGGTTTAATGACATAAACATGTTATTTGGGAATATGAGCTAAATACCCGGGGAAACATTGAAGAGAACCAAAATGAGTTTCCTCTGGGGAATGACAAGAAAGAGTGAAAAAGGGTGAAAATTGGTGGCAAAGGACAATGCTGTTTTCCATTATGTGCCTCGGTGAATTATTAGATAAATTAAATTCTGTAAATGTCCTTATTATTTGCTGTATTTATAGAGATAAGTGGCATAAATAATTTTTTAAAAGGAACTGAATATTTGTAACCATGATTTGCATTTCCAACTGCATCTGAACCAGAATGGTAAGGAAATTCTATTATTTGTGCTAGTTGACTTACTGGAAGGTAGTTTAAAGAAATGGCATTCTTAAATTGAGAGACAAAGGTCAAAGACAAGCAGTGCCTTAGCTGTTGAAACGTATATCATGAAGCACAAATCCTTAACGGCATATAGTGGCAGTCCATGGGGAGTGAGAGCAGTGCCTTTGGTTTGTATCTGTGACTTATTGCTATGACATGACACTATTACATTTTGGTTTTTAGCATTTTTAAAGAGGAAGTAATAGTTATGAGAGATGAAGAACTCAGAATTAAGTACTGTAGTTATACACAGAAGGGTAATTTGGTTTTGATGTATTGGCCTGGGCCTGTTAACTAATAATACCAAATTTTAAGTAGCATCTCACCAGTATGAAAAAAAGGTTGCATCATTATTAATGTCTAAACTATAGTGTGTTTCACACAGGATTATGGTAAAGGTCAGGCCATGTTTCTCTGAATTAAAAGCTATTCTGAGCTATCGCATTCCTAATCAACTCAGACCTAAAGGTGCATAGCTCAGTTATAATGAGGCACAATAAATTTAAATAAACTGCAAGGTACTGTATAGTGATTTATATGTGCACTGTGGTATCCTTTTAACTCATTAGCAATGAATGATACTATGTGTTTGCAACTGTTTTTTTTGCTGTATAACTATTTTTTAATCACAATATTTCTTAGGAAAAGTGCCTTATGCTCCCATTTTCTTTCTGTATGTGTAAAGTAAAAGGCAAAGGGTTCTCCTGGCATGTACTCAAACATGAGTCACAGCAGAAAGAAACTGTCAAATATCCATCCAAATAAATTTCCCAAATTAACAATTTGGAACTGTGCTCACATGTTTATGGTTTCACGGTATAGAATTGCCATGGGACTTGGGAAAAGAAATTGAAGGTATGTGCAGGTTTCTGAATAACACTTCAGATTTATCCTTGTGGAGGAATTTTTAAAAATCTATTGAATACATTTGGGCATTTATTAAGAAACAAAAAGAAAACACCAAAATTTAGCTAGAAACTATTCTGATTAACAAATGAGAAGAGTTTTATTTACCATCTTTCATCCTCCTATGTTCATGCAATAATTTTTGTAAACAACACATCACTATAGTTTGCTCATATAGTACAGAGATTTAATTTCATTTAGTAAAACTCTTTAAAAAATTTGTAGATTGAGAACATCTAATGCCTGCATGATCAAACATTAATTTAGAGAGGGAGTAATAGAATTGGTAAAATTCCTTTTATGGACGACTAAATAACATTCACATTTTGTGGTGATCAGAGGAGACTGGCTTAACATCATGAGACCTGTGCCTCCTAATGCTTAAGAAATGTATTCACGTGTTACATTGTCTTAAGTCCTACTCCTCATACTTGAAATGGCCTCACTATTCCTGGAATTGAGTTTCTTTTAAGCAGGCTTTGTACTGATGCTGGATTTCTTTTCTTGGGGCCCAGAAAGAAATTTCTTCCTCCAAGGCCTGGACCTGGGAATTTCCTCTGTCATTTTCTTTTGTTAAATCCCCTTTCACTGCTTTTGAGTTTTATTATCAATTATATATCCTTCCTTCCTTTTTTTTTTCTTTTTGGTTGGTGAGTTTTTACCTGATATAAACTTGGTCTTGTACTTATTAATTCTATAATAATATGGCAGATGCTGCTAACTATTCCCCAATATTTACTTTTCACTCCCTCCTTTTAGCAACAGAATGGAAATTTTATCCAGCTAAGTGACATTCAACTACTAATTTCTCAGCCTCCTTTGATGTTGGGTTTTCTGGATGAATTGTGTCCCCACAAAATTCACATGTTGAGGTCCTGATCCCCATTCTCCCAGAATGAGACTGTATTTGGAGATAGGGCCTTTAATGAGATAATTAAGATTAAATGGGGTCATTAGCATGGGACTTAATCCAATATAACTGGTGCTCTTATCAGGATACTAGGATACAGACACATGCAGAGGAAAGACCATGTGAAGATGAAGGAAGAAAACAGACATCTATAGGCCAAAGAGAGAGGCTTCAGAAAAAATAAACCCTGCAAATACTTTGATCTCAAACATCTAGACTCTAGAATTGTCAGAAAATAAATTTCTGTTACTGAAGTCACCCAGTCTGTGGTACTTTGCTGTGGAACTCCCTACAAATTACTATACTAGGTGTGGCCATGACATTGAGTTTGCATTAATGAAGTATAAGCAGAAGTGATCTGTGTAGCTTCTAGGTCATTTTCTTGAAAGCTAAGTCAGAATATGCTAGGTTGTCTCTCTACTTTCTTACAGGCTGGAACACAGATGTTGTAGGGCTCAGCTTTGAGTGTTCAAATAAGGACAGCACCTGCGGCAACAGGATAGAAGAAACCTGGGCCCCTGAATGACTTCATGGAGAA